>OZ023215.1:51410242-51655242 GCA_963995525.1 Escarpia spicata
GCCAGAATGAAACACCCCCACTCTCCTTCTTTTGATGTTATCAAGATTAACCACCAGAGTTATCACCCTGAGAGTCGGCTTGGAGAGGGTGGGTTCTCCAGGGTGGGTTCCCCCAATGAAAAATCCTGGATACGTGGTGGGAAGAACCAAAGTAGACGTAAAAGAACCAAAGTAGACGTAGTTGTTTCGCTGACAGAAAAAGTTCGACACGATGCTATTTATAATCGTTTAGAGCCCACTGCCATCCAAGAAGAAAGTGTGCAATAGTAAATCAAACAACGACACAGTGCCCGTAATTAGGGCCGTCGTAAAGACGGATAACTACGTTCGCGTTCCTGGCCTAAACCAAGCACCGACAGTTCCGATATCCTCCGGCCGAGTTGGATGCGCAATATCAAGCAGTAGAACTGCAGTTTAGCTATGTAGCACTCGAAGCGACTGCCAAGGAGGTGACGCTTGTAGAGTTCTATCGCAGACAGTTGCCGATGGAACACTTTCCTGAGCTGATCAAGCACGCAAGCTCATTGCCAATAACACTACTCCAATCTCTTCGGAAGTACTAATGCGTGCGCAGCTGTATTTATTTGAAGACGAGCTTCGCGAAAACCAAGACGTAGACGCAGCTAACGCACGGATATTTGGATGACACGCCGAGCCTCGCAGGAACAAGTTTGCAGCGAGATGAGGGGCAGTTGGCGATATCAACAGCACCACAGTCAACTGCATAGTCCACATGCAACATTTGCATGCCAACAACAGGGACCATAAGTAATGTGTTTTAATAGTGCATTTCAATTGTTGTTCACAATTAGACGTTGATGTTTAATAGTAATAAATCATATTCATACAACGCAATGATTACGTACGTTCAACTTCGACTGATACGAGCGAGAATGCGTATATTAAGATAGGGCTACACATGCACCATAACAGTGCACGAACTACCATGAGAATTAGGCTAAGATCGTCTAGGTTGCATTCAATAATTAAGATACATGTGGCCGGTTGACATAACCCAGTTGGCCAAATTGGCCGTCCAATCAAAAAGGTTGCCGGACCTTGGTTCACGCGGTATCAGGGAATACACGGGAGTCGGCCTTCAATCCAGTACAAACATTGGCGGTATATGTCGGTGCTACAGTTTGTACGCAGTCCTACTCAAACTCTATTCTTACTAACGTATGTCGTAATATACATACTGTGCGACTACTTACGGTAGGCCATGCGAGACGGAACAGCGCGTACGACTCCCGCCGGAACCCGTATGGGAAACAGCCATGTTGGGAACTCGTTTCGTCATCCCGCGTGCGTCGGTCGTCCCCCATTGTGCCTGTCGCCATCTACTTCCGGCGCTTCTCTGAGTTTGTTTCTGTCAAACAAAGCCAACGTTGATATATTGTGAGTGCATCGAGGCGCCTGGGCCCATTCGTATCTTTTACGTTCATTCAGTTCTACCAGTTGGCGGTGAATTTCAGAATATTCAACTATAGACATTTCGAGTCATTTGCTTACTCTGTTTAAACTGCCACATTCCCTATTTCCAAGATAACTCTTCCTTGCCCAATTCACCCAACTGTATTCTAGCACGGTTCGGGATGTACACCTGTGTGTAACGTGTGATGCCGTAAAGACAGTGGCCTACGTTGCTCCAGTTCGCAGGTCTGTCAGGGTTGTGTGTTTGTTATAGTTTATAGTAGGCCCTGGATATGTCTCGACCCCTATACGTGCGTTCGTGCGTGTATGTGTGTGTGCATGTGAATGTGTGCGTGTGCATACGCGTGTGTGTGTGTTTGTGCATGTGTGTGTGCATGTGTGTGCGCGCGCGCGTGCGTGTATGTTTGTGTGTATTTGTGCGTGCATGTGTGTGTGTGTGCGTGCTTGTGTGTGTGTGCGCGCGCTTTCGTGCTTGTGTGTGTGTGTGCATGTAGGCCCTACGTATTCGCCCCCACCGTGCGCGCGCGTGTGTGTGTATTCCATGCCCAATTCAAAATGTATGAGTTTCACATATGCGCCGAATGTCTCAAAAGGCTCGGCTGTACCGTGTGTGCTATGTTGAATGCGCTGTGCGATATGTCGTGCTGTATGTCTACTCACGTTCGTTGCCACAACAAACAAAACCATATATCGACCTGGAACAACAGCTGCCGACGATATTCGTGGTTCGGCTAGAACGATGTTGACATGTCTATAGAAACGGAATAGGTGATAGCATTGCCTGGTCATCGAACTAACTCCCTCTCACCCAGTTGCACTGTTTACCCCGCTTGTAGGTCACTGGCGTGGGAGAATGACTGCGGGTGTTACCCTACACCCCGCATGACTGACAACATACTGAATTAGTTCGAGCGAGGTCGTGTGTGCCTACTGTGATGCCCTAGCCAGACACCCCAGCATCGCAGTCTACGTCGGCTACGCGCTACCAGCGCCAGTCTAATGAATGATACACAAGATCGATCAGTTGGCTCGACCTTCGACTATAATAATATTATTTTCTCGGTCTCTTTTTATTATCGCAGCATCCCAGGTGGTCGGGGAATAGAACTGATGTATTCTTCTCTCACGCACGTCAGGTAATCGTTTTCACAGTGCACAGTACTTCTTCGATGTTCGTCTCTCTTGTTCTCATTTGTTATTTCGTCCGTCCTCTCGATCATACGTCCGTCCGTTCGTCCTCTCGTCCATTCGTTCGTTCGTTAATTTGTTTTTTCATTTGTTCGTTCGTTAATTCGTTTGTCCGTTTTTCCTTCCCAGTCCCTATACCTTGCTCTACCTTCCCATCACCGATCTCACTCACTCTCTCCTTCAATCCTCCCTACCTCCCCATACCTCAGTCCCCCCTCTCCTCTAACTTCTTCTCCGCTCACTACCTCCCCCCTCTTTTTTTCTCTCTCCCGCCCCACTTCTCTCCTACCCAACCTCGAGCTTTCCCTCCCCATCTCTCTCCCTCCCCACCTCCCTCCCTCCCCACCTCTCTCCCTTCCACCGCCCCTCTCTTCTTCTCTTCTGTTCTGCTTTCCATAGTTCCTCTCTTTTGTCCTCGTCAATCTCAATTTAACAAAAGCTTTTATTAAAATAATTTAACAAACCAATTAAATAGACAAACGTCTAAAACGACAGTTACAAAGGAATAACAATGAAGCATACTTATAATGTCGTGATACTCCCTTCATAGATTATATAAAGAAATATCATTTAAAAAAACTAATTATTTTGAAACTAGTTGTCATGTCATAATTAAGTTTGCTTACACTAATTTTCTAATACCTTTTCCTACATATTGTGTCCAACAGCAATACAAATCGAAACAGAACTACAACGTACATTATAACTCGTCCGTCCCGCATCCGTCCGTCTTCCCGCCCGCTCGTCCGCTCGTCCGTCCTACTCGACCTGCACGCATTGTTTACGCCAGATTAGCGACTGTGTCACTGAGAACACATTCATTGGCACACGCCGAAACTGCCGCAATCAATGCACATTTTCAGACACACACACAAAACAGATGACTCTGTTCGTGCGTAGATAAATACGTATCTAACTGCTCGAGTCACACACGTCAAATCGATATCAAATGCAACGTACGGCAACATTCTGCTGCACGAAAATAAACGAATAATCACATAACATCAAAACAACAACAATGCTCAATAGGCGCGATTTTTGTCGCTGCAACAAGACAACTGTGACACCTCGATCACCGTGAAACTTGTCGTCGCGTCTGTAACCCTGCCACCAGGACCGACCATAGCTCTCACCGGGACCGACCCAGCGTCAGAGCAGTGAAGCCCAGCGTTATGGCTACAACCGCATTGATATCGAACGTCAAGAAATCATTTGAATTGCGACGCGAATCGATGACACTGTAACAGGCCGCCGTCGTTCTTAAGAATCTCGCAGAACGGTGTTCTAATCGGCCAATATTGATCTTGTTGTTTGCTTCAAAACTGCTTGAAGACCATGTTGCAATTCATCTTCGTTGGCATCTGTCAATGACAATTAATTTAGTATGGATGTCTTGGCTTATATTTATAAGCCTTGTTTGAAAGCGGCTCACGCTCACAGTAGGCTCTATTAAGCCTAAGGCGAATAATTTAAGCACAGGAACTGTTTGTGTCAGTGCCAACACACCGTAACATCGTTCGGTCTGCAAGCAATGGCAAGGTAGCATATAATTATTGTATTACTAGTCGCCATGCATTGCCGGTGTTTCTCGTCCACGTCGCCATTGGTGTCTGCGAAAACAATAGTCCAACGTAGGGGAATGTGGGAACCCAATACCAACAATAGGGTCATTTTGGTGTAATCATTTACGAGTAATTTTAATGTAATTGCATTACTTTTATTATATAAAAATGAGACAATCAAGGACGTGACGATACACTCCAAGTTCTAACAAGAGATGTGACAAACGGATGGCCTCAGTACAGGAAACGCACAACATCCAGAAGACATCGCGCCCTTCTGGAACAGAGATTGTGGTATTCACCACAGTGCTCCTGAAAGCAAAACGTGTCGTCATACACAAGAGCGTGCAAACAGCGATCTTGATGAAAATACACACGGCCGGGACATCATGGCATCGAACAAATGCCGACTACAAGCACACGAAACTGTGAAGGTTTACTGATGTCGAGTTAGTGCATACATTGAGGACATGCTAAGAAATGCGACGTGTGTCAATACGGCCCATCCATGGACAACAGTTGGCTCAGACATGTTTCACTGGAGAGCTGAAGAATACCTGCTCGTTGTAGATTATTACAGTTCTTATTCAATCACCCGAAACCCGGGTATCACAGAAATCGACGCCACCGCTAGAAGAAAGCTTGCTGCTATCCCTCCACGTATAGATATATACCTGCCAACTCTCCCGTGAAATCCCGGATCTTGGGTGTATCTCTCGGTCTCCCGGAATACAGGCAAATCTCCCGGATTTTCCTTGAAAATATCCAACAGCACCACCCCCTCCCGTCTTCGAGACAGCGCGACACCCACGGGAAACGTGCTGAACCGCAGAATTTCCTGCGAAAAATCTCCGACAGCACCCCCCCCCCCCCCCCCCCCCGTCTTGAGATGTCAAGATCCGAGACAGCGTGACACGGGAAGCGCTGAACCGCTGATGAATCTCCCGGATTTCAACAAAATAAGTTGGCATGTATACAAATGCTTGTATATATAAACACCTAATGTCAATCTTTTCAAAAGTACCTTCAACCTAAACGTAGTCCCATTTGCACAGCAGACCAGCCATTAAGGGTATATGTACGTGGAGGGTAGCAGGAAGCTCTGTCTCTGTCTCTCCATCCGTCCCTCCCACAGGAAGGACATGCCAAGCAAAGACCGACAGATCCATGTAACCAGTACTACCCACTAAACGGTCTTCATCTCTAAACTGTGTTGTGACTGTGAAACGGTGAAATATGAAGAGTAGATCCTACATTATATCTTAAGTACTTGATCTCTGACGTTATGTTTTCAGTTACATCATATTTTTTATATATATTATTATGGGTTCAGTCACATAGATTGGGGTATTCAAGATGATGTGCTACAATTATGGACCAACGTGATTAACACAACTTTAACAGAGAACGGACAAACAATGTTCAACTGCACGTCTTGTGCTGCCACCCAGCGGATTTACAATACCTACACTTCTAGTAATCATATTGTAATTCATTGGCTTGCTCAAGTGTGATGTTATATCACCAATGGACTGCAACTATTATGTCGGCCAATTTTTGAAACTTTTCAGTCTCACCAAAAAACCTCCATCTGCTCCCCTCCCCCAAAGAAGGTGACAAAAAACGTGCAACTACATTTCCTTTGAGGCTGGCCAAAACCTCCCAAGTGCACCAAAAAGCCAACAATCCTGAGAGATGTTTTTCTTGTCCGGGAGGGCAACAGCTTCACAACAAATGCAGGGGAGTTGGTAGGTAAGAACTATGCGACACTCATGTAACGGGACCGGGGCACAACAGATAGATGCTTGTTTTTTTTACAATCCCTCTAACCATTAAATAGTAGATCATACATTCCACTTGCCTCACCCCTGCGTCAGAACATGGCCAGTGTGAATCAGCAATGGGTACAAACAAAAACATGTCACTTTATAGACATTTTATTGGGACAGCACTTTTGTTTACAACTCTGCATTAATGAGAATGTAATCTATACTGACAAAGGCATGTACACTGTTATTATGATGTACAGTTTTAATAAGATTTACAATAATTTATTGCTCTCACCCCTGGTGGCTGAGGAGTAGCTAACAACATTTGGTTTGTCTCTTTAAATATTTCACATTACATTCAAGTAAACTATTGCAGAAAAGGACTTTAAACGAACTTATCTGTTCCTATTTTTGTAATATAATTTTAATACTAGAATATATTGACGACACACTAACCCCCAAATATTCATCCCACCAAATTGCATGAGTAAACCAAACAAAAAACGTTTGCAATTTTAATATTTAGCAGCAAATATTCAAATTGTAAAAAAATTCCTATGCTTTTTTACCAATACAGTGGTGCCATTTTGGCCATTAGATGTTGAGTGATTTCCACTTTCAGTGAAAATCCTGCTAATAATTATCAGCCCTGGTTGATTCCAGGTAAGGGAAGATACTACTTCACTTTAATACATGTTATAATATATGTAACCCACCATTTAATGTTGCTGCAAGTAATGCAGAACGCTGAATATCAGGAACTACACTGGAAAAAGAGACAATTAAAACACATGTAAAAACCATAGTGGAAATAAATCAGGCTATAGTTACAGTTCTTTTTAAACTTATTATTTCTATCTGATGTTGCTGTCATCAAAGGTTGGTTGCAAGCATAGTGGAATGGACCATTGTCAGAAATAATTGTCAGCCACTCATATGTGCAAGACTTCACTATATATAACTTTTATTGTATTAAATATTCCACATGATCAGCTGTAATGTGACACATCAGAAGTAGAACTCTTCTGTGGTGAAGGTAAGATACAAGTGTGTAACGTCTTCATGGTTGAGAGTAACAAAGCCACTAATGTGATCAGTGACCGGTACAACATACTAACTACAATTACAAGTTCTTGTAAAAAAACACATTAGACTGAGCTGCTGATATTTGCAATGCGAGCGATAATTTATAGACAGATAACACGGCATCAGCCTTCAGGTATGAATAACTTAGCTAGCTACACAAATTCTATGCTCTCACGCAGTCTCTGTTTATGGCAATAGTACCAAAAACTAAGTTAAAGCAAATGATCTAGTCCAGACTACTGACAACACTACCTTGAATCCTGAAGAACTTATTTTTCTAAATACATATGAGTTTCACACAACTTTCTGTGTCATGTTTTCAGATGTGACATCCTACTAACAAATCTTCAGTGTCTATGGGGTTTGTGACATGACACCAGCCGTCACATCAGACACTAACAGATGACACCAGCCGTCACATCAGACACTGACAGGTGACACCAGCGGTCACATCAGACACTGACAGATGACACCAGCGGTCACATCAGACACTGACAGGTGACACCAGCCATCACATTAGATATTGACAGATGACACCAGCGGTCACATTAGACACTGACAGATGATGCCAGCCATCACATCAGACACTGACAGGTGACACCAGCCATCACGTCAGATAATAACAGATGATACCAGCCATCACATCAGACACTGACAGGTGACACCAGCCATCACATCATACACTGACAGGTGACACCAGCCATCACATCAGACACTGACAAATGACACCAGTCATCACGTCAGATAGTGATAGATGATACCAGCCATCACACCAGACTGACAGATGACGCCAGCGGTCACATCAGACACTGACAGATGACAAGACTATGGGGGGGCTGGTGACGATGACACCAGACGTCACATCAGACATTCACAGATGACAGGACAGTGGCAGCTGGTGACGATGATGTCATGTTAGTTTTGGCATTCTTTGCATCAAGCTCCAGACTGAGTTCGTCGACGCGGCGCTGTAGCTGGGCTTTCAACTGCAGCAGTTCTCGGTTCCGCAGATGAAGTGGCTCCTGAGAAACAAAGGTCAAGTAAAACATCTATAAATAAAACACAAGGCTTGAGTAATAATTCTATAAACAACACACAAGGTTCAAGTAATAATAATTATATAAACAACACACAAGGTAAATATAAATAAAATAGTGTAAAAATGATGTAAACAACACACCTAGCTCATGCAAAACCCTACATAAACAACACACCTAGCTCATGCAAAACCTACATAAACAACACACCTAGCTCATGCAAAACCCTACATAAACAACACACCTAGCTCATGCAAAACCCTACATAAACAACACACCTAGCTCATGCAAAACCCTACATAAACAACACACCTAGCTCATGCAAAACCCTACATAAACAACACACAAAGCTCCTGTAAAACTTATATAAACAACACAAAAGGCTTACATAAAAATTCTATAAAAACACACAAAACTCTCATAAAACTTCTCAAAACAACACAAAAGCCTAAAATTAAACTTCTATAAACCACACCAAAGGGTCACATAAACATAAACCACACCAAAGGGTCACATAAACATAAACCACACCAAAGGGTCACATAAACATAAACCACACCAAAGGGTCACATAAACAACACACAATGCTCACAACAATTGTTAAACTTTACTCAAGAAATTTAGCACATAATTTTGACACAGTGACAGTATTAGAGCTGCCCAAACTAACTGCGCCATCTGACAGAGTAGAATTACAATGCTCACCTGTGGTCTCATGCGAGAGTTCCAGCGGACGTAGTAGCCCGTCCATAGCTCTATACGCCGCAGACTGGCCACAGGAAACAACACATGCTGGTGGACGTACGGCGCAAACAGTGGGTTTGTGAACTCTTCCAGTTGGCAGTTGACATATGACCACAGGGACACCGTCTTGTCACGCACACCCTACACACAACACAATAACAGCTGATATGGCCACAGGGACACTGTCTTGTCACGCACCTCCTACACACAACACAATGACAGTTGACGTGACCACAGGGACACCGTCTTGTCACACCCCCTACAAACAACACAATGACAGTTGCCATATGACCACAGGGACACTGTCTTGTTATGCACCCCTTACACACAACACAATGACAGTTGACATATGACCACAGGGACACTGTCTTGTTATGCACCCCCTACACACAACACAATGACAGTTGCCATATGACCACAGGGACACTGTCTTGTTATGCACCCCTTACACACAACACAATGACAGTTGACATATGACCACAGGGACACTGTCTTGTCATGCACCCCCTACACACAACACAATGATAGTTGACATATGACCACAGGGACACTGTCTTGTTATACACCCCTTAAACACAACACAATGACAGTTGCCATATGACCACAGGGACACTGTCTTGTTATGCACCCCCTACACACAACACAATGACAGTTGACATATGACCACAGGGACACTGTCTTGTTATGCAACCCCTACACACAACACAATGACAGTTGACATATGACTACAAGGACACTGTCTTGTTATGCAACCCCTACACACAACACAATGACAGTTGCCATATGACTACAGGGACACTGTCTTGTTATGCAACCCCTACACACAACACAATGACAGTTGCCATATGACTACAAGGACACTGTCTTGTCATGCACCCCCTACACACAACACAATGACAGTTGACATATGACCACAGGGACACTGTCTTGTTATGCACCCCCTACACACAACACAATGACAGTTGCCATATGACCACAGGGACACTGTCTTGTCATGCACCCCCTACACATAACACAATGACAGTTGCCATATGACTACAAGGACACTGTCTTGTCATGCACCCCCTACACACAACACAATGACAGTTGACATATGACCACAGGGACACTGTCTTGTTATGCACCCCTTACACACAACACAATGACAGTTGCCATATGACCACAGGGACACTGTCTTGTCATGCACCCCCTACACACAACACAATGACAGTTGACATATGACCACAGGGACACTGTCTTGTTATGCACCCCTTACACACAACACAATGACAGTTGCCATATGACCACAGGGACACTGTCTTGTTATGCACCCCCTACACACAACACAATGACAGTTGACATATGACAACAGGGACACTGTCTTGTTATGCACCCCTTAAACACAACACAATGACAGTTGACATGACCACAGGGACACTGTCTTGTTATGCACCCCCTACACACAACACAATGACAGTTGACATATGACCACAGGGACACTGTCTTGTTATGCACCCCCTACACACAACACAATGACAGTTGACATATGACCACAGGGACACTGTCTTGTCATGCACCCCCTACACACAACACAATGACAGTTGACATATGACCACAGGGACACTGTCTTGTTATGCACCCCCTACACACAACACAATGACAGTTGCCATATGACCACAGGGACACTGTCTTGTCATGCACCCCCTACACACAACACAATGACAGTTGACATATGACCACAGGGACACTGTCTTGTTATGCAACCCCTACACACAACACAATGACAGTTGCCATATGACCACAGGGACACTGTCTTGTCACACCCCCTACACACAGCACAATGACAGTTGACATATGACCACAGGGACACTGTCTTGTCATGCAACCCCTACACACAACACAATGACAGTTGCCATATGACCACAGGGACACTGTCTTGTCATGCACCCCTTACACACAACACAATGACAGTTGCCATATGACCACAGGGACACTGTCTTGTTATGCAACCCCTACACACAACACAATGACAGTTGCCATATGACCACAGGGACACTGTCTTGTTATGCATCCCCTACACACAACACAATGACAGTTGCCATATGACCACAGGGACACTGTCTTGTTATGCAACCCCTACACACAACACAATGACAGTTGCCATATGACCACAGGGACACTGTCTTGTCATGCACCCCCTACACACAACACAATGACAGTTGCCATATGTCTACAAGGACACTGTCTTGTCATGCACCCCCTACCCACAACACAATGACAGTTGACATATGACCACAGGGACACTGTCTTGTTATGCAACCCCTACACACAACACAATGACAGTTGCCATATGACTACAAGGACACTGTCTTGTCATGCACCCCCTACACACAACACAATGACAGTTACCATATGACTACAGGGACACTGTCTTGTTATGCAACCCCTACACACAACACAATGACAGTTACCATATGACCACAGGGACACTGTCTTGTTATGCAACCCCTACACACAACACAATGACAGTTGACATATGACCACAGGGACACTGTCTTGTTATGCAACCCCTACACACAACACAATGACAGTTGCCATATGACCACAGGGACACTGTCTTGTTATGCAACCCCTACACACAACACAATGACAGTTGCCATATGACCACAGGGACACTGTCTTGTTATGCAACCCCTACACACAACACAATGACAGTTGACATATGACCACAGGGACACTGTCTTGTTATGCAACCCCTACACACAACACAATGACAGTTACCATATGACTACAGGGACACTGTCTTGTTATGCAACCCCTACACACAACACAATGACAGTTACCATATGACCACAGGGACACTGTCTTGTTATGCACCCCCTACACACAACACAATGACAGTTACCATGTGACTACAAGGACACTGTCTTGTCATACCCCCTACATATAAGACATACACAGCTACCAGCACATTCATATCATTAACAAGATTTATCAAGATTGCCACCCAGAGAATTAACTCTAGGTGGCAGGTGGACAAGGAAGCCATTTGGCTTATCGAGAGTCCGACCCTTTTATCTATGTGTATCCCGCCCTTCTGAGGTATGTGTCAATTTTATTTTTAAACATATTCACGGTACTAGCACCCACACAATCAGCAGATAATCTGTTCCATTCATTTACAGTCCTTTGTGAAAATTAGAACTTTCTTATATCTAATCTACACTGCTCCTTTGCTAATGTAACTTCATGTCCTCTAGTCCTTCTATCTTTCTTAACCGAGAAAAAAATATTTCATAACCATTCATTATTTTAAACACTTCTATCTGATCTCCTCTCAATCTCCTGGTCTCTAGTGTTGTTAAGCCGCATTTTTTTAGGCGTATTTCGTAACTAAGATCCCTCAGTTTTGGTATCATTTTAGTTACTTTCCTCTGCACTCTTTCTAGCATATCTATGTCCTTCCTGCGATATGGCCTCCATGCTTGAATACAATATTCTAAATGAGGCCTAACTATTGTTTTGTACAGCGGTATTATTAGCTCTTTATTCCTTATACGCTATGTTTCGCCTAATTAATCCAAGAATTTGATTTCCCTTTGAAGCTGCAATTCCGCACTGCTCTGAAACCTTCATATCAGCACTAACGGTTAACCCTAAGTCCTTTTCTTTTACAGTAGTACTTAGTACAGTAACCCCCATTGTATATTCTACCTCTTCGTTCCCATGTCCTGCGTGGAGGCATTTACATTTCCCAAAATTTAACAGCATTTGCCACTTTTCAGACCAATTGATCAACTTGTCAAGATCATCTTGTAAATGTTGTCTATCTCCATCACTTTTAATCCTTCTAAACACTTTTGTATCATCCGCAAATTTCAACACCTTGCTTGTTATTTCATCATCCAAATCGTTCATATATATTAAGAATAATATAGGTCCTAGTACTGATCCCTGTGGTACCCCATTCAATACCGATTTCCAGTTTGAAGCCTCCCCATCAACTACTACACGTTGTCTTCTGTCAATCAGCCATTTTTCTATCCAGTTTATTATACCATTTCCTATGCCATGGGCCTTTAGTTTAAGCAGTAATCTTTGATGTGGTACTTTGTCGAAAGCTTTTTGAAAATCTAAGTAGACGATATCTACTGGTGATCGCTCATCTACCCACTTAGTGATGTCTTCCAAAAAACATAACATATTTGTTTAGCATGACCTCGCTTTAAAAAACCCATGTTGAGATGGGTTTATTAAGTTATGTTTAACAAGAAAATCCACCATGTGATCTTTAATTAGTCTTTCTAATAATTTGCAAATCACTGAAGTTAAACTCACTGGTCTATAGTTCTCTGACTTGTTTCTCGAACCTTTTTTAAATAACGGTATAATGTTTGCCTCTTTCCATTCCTCTTCTAATGACAAACTGAAAACTGTTGCAAGCGGTACGCGAATTTGTTTTACAATTTCCAATAGTAGTTTGGGCGGAATCCCATCCACTCCAGGTGATTTATTATCCTACATAGCCCTTATTTTCTTAGCTACCATTTCCGGGGTTACAAATAATTGTGCTAAATAGTCTGAATCTGCCCCCTTAAACTTAGCCGCTGGTACTGGCAGTGAACTAATATCTTCCCTGGTAAACACTTAACTAAAGTACTCATTCAGGTCTTCTGCCATTAAGAATCCCTCTGATATTATATTTCCAGCACTATCTTCTAGAGGACCGACCTTATCTTGAACTTTCTGTTTGCTTCGAACATACGCATAAAAACTCTTGCTGTCATGTTTTATATTACTAGCTAATTGTTGTTCATAGCTTCTCTTTGAATTTATAATTTCAGCTGTAGCTTGGTTAAGTGCTTCTTTATAACTGTTGTAGTCTTCATCATTTCCAGTACATCTATATGACTTCCACATCATTTGTTTATATTTAATTTTTCTAATGGCTTCTTTTGATAAGTGTTTCTTTTTGGACAGTTTCCCATGTTTTTTGAAGGGTACAAATATATCGACTATGCACTTAATTTCACTCTTCATTTCATTCTGTTGCTGTCTTCTTTTTCAGTGTGTTATTCCAGTCTATCTTTGCTAAATATCATGTCCTTATACCTTCATTTGTGGAAATTTCTCCTATACTGCTTTTTACTATTCCTTTCTGATTTTACTTTGATGGTAAATTGTATCTGGTTGTGATCACTACTCCCCAGTGGCTCACATATCTTGACATTGTCAACTAATTCATTCTGTGACGACAAAACTATGTCCAACACATTCTCACCCCTGGTTGGTTCTAGCACTTGTTGAGAAAGGAAAGTATCTTGAACTAAAACTAAAAACCTGTGGTCCTCACTCCCCATACTCTGTAGAGATTTCCATTGTATATGCCCATGGTTAAAATTCCCCATAATAATACAGTCCCGTTTGCTTACTTCCCTTATAGCGTTTTGTATTTTTTCATTCTCTTCTATGCTTATGTTTGGACTTCGATAAACTAACCCAACTGTTAACGTTGAGTTTCCTGTGACTATGTTACACCAAACAGCTTCTTTGCAATCTGCTTCTCTTTCTAATTGTATTTCATAAGCCTGGATAGATTCTTTAATATATAAAATAACTCCACCTCCCTTTCTTCCTATTCTATCTTTCCTAAACATTATATATCCCAATTCGGCATCTGATATATCGGTGGTGGTCCAGAATTCGGTTATACCTATTATGTGAGGGTCAATATCTTCTACCATAATATTTAGTTAATTTCTTTTGTTTACTATACTCCTTGCATTTAAACAAACACATTTATATCCAGCTTCAGAAGAGTTTTCCAGACTGTTCTTTGCCGATTTATTTGTGCTGTCTTTATCTATGCCTCCTTTTTCAGGCTTTTCTGTGAGTACCCCTGCGAATCTAGTTTAAATAGATGCAACACTGTCAACAGATCGCAGCAGGTTCTCTGAGAAAACTGCTGCCCCCTTTCCACTAAGATGGAGGCCATCTCTCATGTACATGTCTTCCCTCCCAACAAAGTATCCCCATATGTGAATCCCACCCCCTCTTCTTCACACATCTGCTCAACTTAGATTTATCTTTTTTTAATAAATACAAGCCACTTCTGAGAAGAGTAGAAAAGACAACATTTTTGTGACATACATAAGATAGTATTGCATTTAAAGGAAAACAAAAGGCAACTGTTTGGTGTTATGCACCTAAGAGTTAATATAAACTAACCATTTAATAATAACAATATCATAAATTCTACTTGTATGGGGCCATGTCTCCAGTTATAAATTCAAAGTCGCTTAAAATACAACATTGTTAAAACATAATCAGCCAACCACAATAAAAATGTTAACGTCAGTGATTTGCCCAGAATGTGGTTTCAAAGTGGAAGATTTTAATGAAATGTACGATATCCTGGAGAATGACATTTAATATAAAGTCTGTCTACTTCTGTGAGTGACAGACATAACATAGTGTTAGGTGTCAGTAGGGTCTACTCACCTCCTTAGCTCGCTGCATATCGCAGTTGGCGAGGAAGGTTCCAAAGAGACAGCTGTACAGGTGGTCCAGGATCACCATCAGAAAGTGTTCGTTGAACTCAAACGCATTCGGAAACTGCAACATAAGAAATGACAGAATGCTAGACTCAAGAGACAACAGTCATACAGTGATTTGTAGTGATCTTGCATAATAGACTCTTTGGTGCTTCAAATGTTACACATTCATACTATGTATTTCACGTGTTATGTTTATAGACGAATATGTTATTTAATTAAAACCCTTTAGACTTCAAGTCAGCCAAACTCACTTGTAGACTGACACTCCAAATCAGCCAAACTCACTCGAAGATTGACACTCCAAATTAGCCAAACTCACTTGTAGACTGACACTCCAAATCAGCCAAAATCACTCGTAGACTGACACTCCAAATCAGCCAAAGTCACTCATAGACTGACACTCCAAATCAGCCAAAGTCACTCGTAGACTGACACTCCAAATTAGCCCAACCCACTCGTAGACTGACACTCCAAATCAGCCAAACTCACTCGTAGACTGACACTCCAAATCAGCCAAACTCACTCGTAGACTGACACTCCAAATCAGCCAAACTCACTTGTAGACTGACACTCTAAATCAGCCAAACTCACTCATAGACTGACACTCCAAATCAGCCAAACCCACTTGTAGACCGACATTCCAAATGAGCCAAAGTCATTCGTAGACTGACACTCCAAATCAGCCAAACTCACTCGTAGACTGACACTCCAAATCAGCCAAACTCACTTGTAGACTGACACTCCAAATCAGCCAAACTCACTCGTAGACTGACACTCCAAATGAGCCAAACCCACTCGTAGACTGACATTCCAAATGAGCCAAACTCACTCGTAGACTGACACTCCAAATGAGCCAAAGTCATTTGTAGACTGACACTCCAAATCAGCCATACTCACTCGTAGACTGACACTCCAAATCAGCTAAACTCACTCGTAGACTGACACTCCAAATCAGCCAAACTCACTCGTAGACTGACACTCCAAATCAGCCAAACTCACTCATAGACTGACACTCCAAAACAGCGAAACTCAGCCCAAATAAATGTGTAATACTGCATTGTGTGGTGGTGCCATCTTGTGAATGGTTTTGAAAACAGAAATGACTTTTGAATGTGTGGATTTCACATTTTCATGTTTCAGGTCAAATAAGTGGGGAAACGAGAACTTAAAAAAACCAGCTATGGTCTAAAGGATTGACAAACAGTACAGTCCAGGAGTTTCAGACAACATTACCAAGGAAGCTAAAAGTGCAACACAAAAAGAAGATTTTTGCATGACTGAACCATTAGGGTGTACTGGTCTTGTGGCCTCACTTATGACTCACCTGTCTTGTGATCTGATATTTGACCCACCTGTCTCATGACCTGACCTATCAACCACCTGTCTCATGACCTGACCTATGACCCACTTGCCTCTTGACCTTACATATGACCCATCAGTGTCATGGCCTGACCTATGACACACCAGTGTCATGATCTGACCTATGACACACCTGCCCATGACTAACTAGTGTCATGACCTGACTTATGACCCACCAGTGTCATGACCTGACCTATGACCCACCTGTCTCGTGATCTGCCAGACACAGTCGATAAACTGTAGGAAGACGGGTGAGCGGTCAGCGTCTGAGTGTTTGTCTTCTCCGTGACCGACCCGCTGCAAACAACAAACAGACAGACAGGACACGGTGAAGTGAATGGCCACTGTCTTTATACAGGCATCTTTTATTTTAGTAGTATTTTCTAATCTGTCTTAACCCTAACTAACATTTGTGTGTATGTGTGCATGCATGTGTCGATGCGTGCATGCATGCGTGTGTGGGTGCATGCGTGGATGTGTGGGTGCGTGCATGGGTGTGTGTGCGTGCATGTATGTGGGTGGGTATGTGAGTGTGTGGATGTGTGTGTGTGTATGCATGCATGCGTGCGTGGGTGTGTCTGCGTACATGAGTTGGTTTTTATTATTTGAAAAAGTGGAACCCGTTGGCACCTAGAGCGTTACTCTAAAAATACTTTGCTTACTTAGTCCCACTTGTATTCACAAAACCACAGTTCATATAATGTTACCATATCTGACTATAATCGGGTTAGTGTATCTGTGTATGTTTATACTACTTATAACTGTTAAGCTACTCCTAGATGCTTTCCATCTCGGGTGCCAAAATTTCAGGGATTCACCCCTTGTACTTCTTTATAACTCCCTGTGAGTTAAGGGTTCATACCGGTTAAGGGTTCATACGATTGTTCGCAATTCTGTGTTTTCTATGATTGTTGTAAACTGTGTCAGCTGTCCCCTGCTGGTCACTGGAAACTGGTTCATGTAAGCAATGTATGGGAACACTAATTTTTGTAAAATGCTAATTCTGCTTTAATTCCATTTCAAAAAGGCAAATTCTGTTTCAATTAAAGGGAATAAAAACATATATGGCTTGAATTCATGTTATATTACATCCTGCTATCTATTTCCATGTCCACCAAGCCAAAAAAAAATTAAAAATAAATGAATTAGAAATTCCACATTTAATGCTGTGCATCCAGACATTTTCGAATATGCATATTTTTGGTGCGCTTTTCGGGATGCCGAGATGTAACGTCACTTATGACTCAAACTCGCATCAGGCCGACCCTTTCCATGCATTCAGAGCATGTTTATAAGTATAGCTTTTGGGTCGAAACGAGCATCAGAATGAGTTATTGTGTAATATTCCGATTAAATACAAACACTAGTCATCATAGAGGAACAAGCAGTTATCTTACAGTTCCACATGAATTCAATTTTATTCAAAACAATGAATGCGAATGGGCCTCCAAGTCGACTAGGTATCGCCAAGCTTGGGCTCGTTTTCAGAATAATTATATTGAATGCAACCAACGGGAGATAATCTACACCAATATACATACATAGCAAACATATATTGTATCCAGCTACAGAAAATAACGTGTATAATCTCATAATATCACTAGAATATCGATGTATGAAGGAGGAGTTGTACAATTTATCATAACAACTTAAATAAATCAGTAAATTTCTGTCGGTCCTGCTAGCTCAGTTAGTAAAGGCATTGGTTCCATGGCCTTTATTTTGCAATCGGGTGACGCCGGTTCAATCCCCACACCAAACCATTGATTTTGTTTAACACTTTTTTTGGTTTGTTTTCACGAAGTAATATAAACCAAATAATTTTTATACTATGATGCACTGTTTGTAAATATTTTGGTAGTAATTATTTATTCGCCACAAAAATGAAAATATGGTAATTATATATAACGCGATGTTTCTAAATTTTATTTATTCAGACAGATCACCATTTGTTTTCACATATATAATTACAATATATTACCGTACAATATATATATATATATATACAATTAATAAATTATATATCCATTACATTATATTTGTTTTGATAAATAAAATTTAGAAACATAGTCATATAATTCCCATATTTTCATTTTTGTGGCGAATAAATAATTACAAAAAAAACAAAAAATACTTACAAACAGTGCAACATAGTATAAAAATGATTTGGTTTATATTACTTGGTGAAAACATAAACCAAAAAGAGTAAAATAAATTATTTGTTTGATGTGGGGATTGAACCGGCGTCGCCCGAATGCAAAATAAACACCAAGGAACCAACGCCTTTACCAACTGAGCTAACAGGACTGACAGAAATTTACTGACTGATTTAAGTTGTTAATGTAAATTGTACAACTCCTCCTTCGTACATCGATATTCTAGTGATATTATGAGATTATACACGTTACTTTCTGTAGCTGGATACAATATATGTTTGCTATGTATGTTTATTGGTGTAGATTATCTCTCGTTGGTTGCATTCGATATAATTATTCTGAAAATGAGCCCAAGCTCGGCGAAACCTAGTCGTTGTAAGTTGTAGGCCCATTAGCATTCATTGTTTTGAGTGAAATTGGATTCATGTGCAACGGTAAGATAACTGCTTGTTCCTCTATGGTGACTAGTGTTTGTATTTCATTGGAATATTGCACAATAACTCAGTCTGATGCTCGTTTTGACCCAAAAGCTATACTTGTAAACATGCTCTGAATGCATGGAAAGGGTCGGCCTGATGCGAGTGTGGGTCATAAGTGATGTCCCGATACCACGTGATCGCCTAGCTCATTAAATTATTATTTTCCGCCAGAATCGCTACATAGACGGGTTTAAAATTAAAATAAAGTTTATGCTACAAATATATTTTTCTGTATTTTTTTAATGTTATCAAATGTTACATACAAGGTTAAACTTTGTGTACACATGGAAAAAGGATTTTTAGCTAATGCCTTATTTTATTTCCTTTAACATATTTTTTGTTTCAAAACAGTAAATTCTATTTAAAATGTACTAGACCTGGCAAATATTGGTAAACACTTTTGCTTAAACGGAAGGAGAGGGGGCAACATCCTACAAGTGTTCATATATGGGTGACACATTGGTGCATTCAGTTTAATCATCCCCTAGTCTTGTATGTTCGCCGTGTCTATTATTTATTTACCCCATGCAGCAATAAGCCCACTACAGTTTACAGTATCTAAAAACACCAGAGACATCTTCCACACCAACCTGAGCAAACTTGTGCCCAAAGCTGACCCACTCCTTCTCAATGAGCACCTCAAAGCCATGGATGGTGCGGTAGTACGGATCCAACATCAGCAGAGACAGGGCCGTCAACTGTAGGCACACAGACACATTGTCAGACTCCGCATGGGTGACAGAGTCCATGTCATTCCACAGGTGAAAGACTGCATGTCATTCCACAGGTGACAGAGTGCATGTCATTCCATAGGTGACAGACTGCATGTCATTCCACAGGTGACAGACTGCATGTCATTCCACAGGTGACAGACTGCATGCCAATCCACAGGTGACAGACTGCATGTCATTCATCAGGTGACAGACTGCATGTCATTCCACAGGTGACAGACTGCATGTCATTCCACAGGTGACAGACTGCATGTCATTCCATAGGTGACAGACTGCATGTCATTCCACAGGTGACAGACTGCATGTCAATCCACAGGTGACAGACTGCATGCCAATCCACAGGTGACAGACTGCATGTCAATCCACAGGTGACAGAGTGTATGTCAATCCACAGGTGACAGACTGCATGTCATTCCACAGGTGACAGACTGCATGTCATTCCACAGGTGACAGACTGCATGTCAATCCACAGGTGACAGACTGCATGTCATTCCACAGGTGACAGACTGCATGTCAATCCACAGGTGACAGACTGCATGTCAATCCACAGGTGACAGACTGCATGTCATTCCACAGGTGACAGAGTGCATGTCATTCCATAGGTGACAGACTGCATGTCATTCCACAGGTGACAGACTGCATGTCAATCCACAGGTGACAGACTGCATGCCAATCCACAGGTGACAGACTGCATGTCATTCATCAGGTGACAGACTGCATGTCATTCCACAGGTGACAGACTGCATGTCAATCCACAGGTGACAGACAGCATGTCAATCCACAGGTGACAGAGTGTATGTCAATCCACAGGTGACAGAGTGTATGTCAATCCACAGGTGACAGAGTGTATGTTAATCCACAGGTGACAGACTGCATGTTAATCCACAGGTGACAGACTGCATGTCAATCCACAGGTGACAGAGTGTATGTCAATCCACAGGTGACAGACTGCATGTCATTCCACAGGTGACAGACTGCATGTCATTCCACAGGTGACAGAGTGCACATGTCATTCCAGAGTGCATTTGTCAACTGGCATGAATCACAAAAACAGTTGTTAGTGTGTTGCTTGAAGTGTGTTATTAGAAGTGTGTTACTCGAAGTGTGATACTTCAAATGTGTTACATGAAGTGTACGTGTTATTTGAATTATGTTACATGAAGTATGTTACTTGAGGTGTGTTATTGTTAGTGTTACTTGAAATTTTTACTTCTGGTGTAACTTGAAATGTTTCGCAAGAAGTATGTTACTAGAAGTGTGTTACTTGCCTGAGCCGTCCTGTCCCAACCGTCGCTACAGTGCACCAGCACTGAGGTCTTGCTGCTCTCTACTTTGTCTGCAATGCGCACCGCACCAGCCAGGATTTGCTGCATCATTAATAGAAGATTTTAACAGTTGCAATAACGCATCATAATAACTGTTTTGAGCATTTCAGTACCTAGCAAAAATGCCCGTCCTTTGGATGACATTACGTATATACACTGATTTACACACACGCACATACACATAGTATAGGATTAAACTGACCTTGATGTGGTCAAGTCAGTGGGTATAGGGTTACACTGACCTTGACGTGATCTAGCCAGTGGCTATAGGGTTAAACTGACTCTGATGTAATCTAGCGAGTATAGGGTTAAACTGACCTTGATGTGATCTAGCCAGTGGCTATAGGGTTCAACTGACCCTGATGTAATCTAGCCAGTGGGTATAGGGTTAAACTGACCTTGATGTGATCGAGCCAGTGGGTTGCCTCTATGTTAGACAGCCAGTGGGCATAGGGTTAAATTGACCTTGATGTGGTCGAGCCAGTGGGTATAGGGTTAAACTGGCCTTGATGTGGTCAAGTCAATGGGTATAGGGTTAAACTGACCTTTATGTGGTCGAGCCAGTGGGTTGCCTCTATGTTAGACAGCCAGTGGGCATAGGGTTAAATTGACCTTGATGTGGTTGAGCCAGTGGGTATAGGGTTAAACTTACCTTGATGTGGTCAAGTCAATGGGTATAGGGTTAAATTGACCTTGATGTGGTCACGTCAATGGGTATAGGGTTCTAGTTCTAGTTGTTTCCAGCACTCGGCAACGTTCTATTAACTGACTAGTCTGTATATATTGTGGTTACAGTGATCTTATGAGATCTCATTCAACTAGTCAGCCTTTTTCAGAACATTATCGCCAAGCCGACCTTTCTATGCTGGCACTGAGGGTGGTCACTGCCAGGGTGCTTGTCGTCCTCAGTGGTTCTTTTACGTCCCAAATTGAGACGGGACCGACATTAACGTGATCTCCGAGTCACGAGGGATACACAGTCCCCAATGTTGAGAGCCAGGTTTTTACACCAAATATACCATACCTGCCCGGTTCGGGTTTCGAACTCGGGGCGCCGGCATGTCAGGCGGATGTGCTAACCACTACACTATCGCGTTAAACTGACCTTGATGTGGTCAAGCCAGTGGGTTGTCTCTATGTTAGACAGCCAGTGGGCATCGTCTATCGTTGGGAAACAGACGTCCTTCAACTTGCGTAAACTGCAACAAGGATATATTCCTTCTTTGGGTGATTCACAATCATCAACAGTTTCCTGTTAGTAATAAATGTACTAACAGTTCAGAATGTTCTCATTTTCAGACCAGTTCCTTCCCCTAAATTAGTTGTTAATTCCAATTCAGATTGAGACACGTCTCTATGTAACAATGTAATGATACTGTAGCTGATGTAGCATTCACAATAACAACCACCAAAGACTTATACACGTGTATTTAACATAACTATGGCTGAAGACTGAGTAGGTATATAATATGGTACCAAGTTTGGTAAACCCCACATGGAACTTCCGTTATCAGTGCAATAGTGGCGCCACCTTGGGACAGGATTTACTTTTAGAAACCGATCCATTCATTTGCCATACAGAGGACTCCATTCCTCATGTTTTGTGGGTAACAACAAATTATTGTGTGAAAGCATTTTAATGAAAAGTATCATTATAATAACAGTCAATGTCAGACTGCTTTATTTGTGTTTGTTTAAGACACATTTCATCAGATGAAAACGTACACAATTCGCAACAACCATGCCAGGAAAATTATATTGAATGGCCCCTTGATGTTTACTTACTTAACAGATTGCGTCTTACTATCCAAAGAGCTAGGCTTTTGAACACACTGGCAATTTTGTGATGTGCCATCTTTTTCCGTTTGATAATTGTAGGTATAATTATTACTTTAAAACATTGTTAGTAATTTCTTTGCATTCAATCTTCTTAAGAAGCAATAAAGATTATAGTACGTTGTTTTATTCTATTTTTTTCATTGAGTGAGTAGAACTTGCCTTTCTCTCATCACATGGATGTTGTGAATATCAAGGAAGACTAACTCCGCATTCTGGTATGTGTCTTCACTCTCATAGCCCCCGCCTCGTGCCTGGCAACAACACAGAGGTGTATCAGTAACATTCACTCTCACAGCCCTGTGCCTGGCAACAACACAGAGGTGCATCAGTAACATTCACTCTCACAGCCCTGTGCCTGGCAACAACATAGAGATGTATCAGTAACATTCACTCTCACAGCCCTGTGCCTGGCAAACAACATAGAGATGTATCAGTAACATTCACTCTCCCAGCCCTCTGCCTGGCAACAACATAGAGATGTATCAGTAACATTCACTCTCACAGCCCTGTGCCTGGCAACAACAGAGATATATCTGTAACATTCACTCTCACAACCCTTTGCCTGGCAACAACATACAGATGTATCAGTAACATTCACTCTCACAGCTCTGTGCCTGGCAACAACATACCGATGTATCAGTAACATACACTGTCACAGCCCTGTGCCTGGCAACAACATAGAGATGTATCAGTAACATTCACTCTCACAGCCCTGTGCCTGGCAACAACATAGAGATGTATCTAACATTCACTCTCACAGCCCTGTGCCTGGCAACAACATAGAGATGTATCAGTAACGTTCAATCTCACAGCCCTGTGCCAAGCAACAACATAGAGATGTATCAGTAACGTTCACTCTCACAGCCCAACACACGCACACACAAACACACTGACTCTGCATCATCCTCTCTCTCTTTCTCTCGCTCGCTCGCTCACTCACTCACTCATTTAGATAACTCAAAGTTTGATGAGCATTCTCTTGATGACTATGTTTCAGTCAGCAGGATACCAGGCGGAGGTCATGTTACGGGTCAAAGACTGGGCTTGTATAAAGAAAGCACAAGGAAATGGTTCAAGATAACCTACCTTATTGGCAACAGCGTTGACACTTGGCCGGGCATCCATGATGTAGAGTTTGTGGGACTGGGCGTTGGCGTCCATGATCATCTGTATGTAGCGTTCATCGTCCTTGCTCCTCTTGCCGGCCACGCCCACCAGAGGCTGACTCGACCGCGTGATGGTGGCCAGACTCTCAGGGTGGATCCACGACAGCACCTACAGACCATGAGAGTGTCTATACAGTCCATGACAACACTTACAGACCATACTGGCTATATTCCATGACTTCTAGCATTTCTGCTTCTAAGCTTAGTCTTAGACTGTTTTAATTTATGAAATAATACGGTTTGCACCTGTCTATGAAAAACTCAACTGGGAATAACAAATAATGCTACGAATTGTGGGAAGTCAATTCAGAGGAACGACACAAACCAGAAAGTTGGGACACGAACTATGCCATTCATTAACGCACAAATGACAGTCGTTGACCGTGCTGTTTTGTTGCAATATGTCGTAATCATCATTGACATGCGGAACTGTTTGTGGAACTTATAGACGTTGTACAGCGAAATTTGTAACGCAAAGGCACTCGAAAGCAGTGCTATTAAAAAGCTTCCCTTCTCTGTTCTCGATAGCTGGGTACATGGATCGCCAAAGCCAGGTAAATTACCCGGGTTCCGCCTCTTAACAAAAACCCTGCAGCACCTACACATACCACGACAGTATCTACACATACCACGACAGCACCTACACATACCATGACAGTATCTACACAGACCATGACAGTATCTACACAGACCATGACAGTATCTACACAGACCATGACAGCACCTACACATACCATGACAGTATCTACACAGACCATGACAGTATCTACACAGACCATGACAGCACCTACACATACCATGACAGTATCTACACAGACCATGACAGTATCTACACAGACCATGACAGCACCTACACATACCATGACAGTATCTACACAGACCATGACAGTATCTACACAGACCATGACAGCACCTACACATACCATGACAGTATCTACACAGACCATGACAGTATCTACACAGACCATGACATCACCTACACATACCATGACAGTATCTACACAGACCATGACAGTATCTACACAGACCCAGGCTGCAAAATAAGGTCATTCCGGTCGTCCTGGACAAGTAGTTTCAGTGACCAGACTAGTCCATGTTTAGTGGAGCAGTCCCATGAGACTAGCTGTGATTATGTGAATTAATTTACACTGTGTGCATGATAGCTGGGTGTTGTGATGGAATTATCACATACAGCTAAATATTCCATATGACCGTCGAATAGGAAACTTGCTGAATGCGGAGAATGTAAATGGCAACTGTTTACATCTGGTTTGGATAGGTAGTGCCACGTAGTGACCATGAGAGCTGAGCGACATGGACAGACATCCATGCGCGGGTTACAGACATCGTTACGTGCTATCCCATCGTAGATGCGTTATTCCTGCATCAGGTGATTGTTTTAGCAAGTTACCAAATGTCAGCCAATGTTACAGATTGTTCAATTAGCTTCAGGAAAGGAAACGTTAATGAAAAGTATAGGCCAAATGCTGCAACTTAGTCCGACAATGTTGGTCCTTCATCGCCATCGGTGTCAGGCTTCAAATTCTGCTGGCATCATCTCGTCCACCACTGCCGTTTGCTGCCCCTGATTAAACTAAAGTCATTTCTTCTGATGACTGCAGTTGGATCTACGGAATCACATGTATTTGTGTCTATTAATGATATATTTAGTTGAACATTTTACTGAAATGAGAAACAGCTTGTTTTCTTTATGAAATAAAGTCACTTTTAGTTTTACTATGTGCCACAACTGTCATATATATGTGTGGTGGTACCTGACACATTTATTTTTAAAAGCTAGTAAAATAATATCAGGACTAGTTGTTTCTCTGAGTCAGCTAGTCCAACAGACTACTTGCACCCTGCAGACCATGACAGTATCTACACAGACCATGACAGTACCTACACAGACCACGACAGTACCTAAACAGACCACGACAGCACTTGCACAGACCATGACATCACCTATACAGACCATGACAGTATCTACACAGACCATAATAGTATCTACACAGACCATGACAGTATCTACACAGACTATGACAGTACTTACACAGACCATGACACTATCTACACAGACCATGACAGTACCTAAACAGACCATGACAGCACTTACACAGACCATGACATCACCTACACAGACCATAACAGTATCTACACAGACCATGACAGTATTTACAGACCATGACAGTACTTACACAGACCATGACAGTATCTACACAGACCATGACATAACCTACACAGACCATGACATAACCTACACAGACCATGACAGTATCTACACAGACCACGACCTCACAGTCGCAGTGCTCTGATTCACAGCACTGACTCACAATTCTGACTCATGGCAGACACTCACCGGTATGCGAGAGCGACTACGGAACGAAGCCACATATCTCAAGTCGTCATCTGTGGCAGTCGCTGGCACAGAGAACTGTAACACACATGAGTAACATGTTAAAGGCACAGAGAACTGTAACACAGAGTAACATATTAAAATCATAGAGAACTGTAACACATAGTAACTTGTTAAAAGCACAGAGAACTGTAACACAGAGTAACATATTAAAAGCATAGAGAACTGTAACACATAGTAACTTGTTAAAAGCATAGAGAACTGTAACACAGAGTAACATGTTAAAAGCATAGAGAACTGTAACACAGAGTAACATGTTAAAAGCATAGAGAACTGTTAACACAGAGTAACATGTTAAAAGCACAGAGAACTGTAACACAGAGTAACATGTTAAAAGCACAGAGAACTGTAACAAAGAGTAACATATTAAAAGCATAGAGAACTGTAACACAGAGTAACATATTAAAAGCACAGAGATTAATATGTTACTGATGGCTAACCATGGCTTCTGAACAACTCTATTTAAAGTAAGCATTCAAGCAGACAAATGTCTTAACTGTATCTCTGTACATACATAAGGGTACTCACGTACATGGATGATACCACATCAATATGTGTAAAGGTAATTCATCTTTAGTAGACTGCTGCCAAATGTGTTTTATATTATAAATGACTTCCATCATGTGCTTAAACAAATACAAATTATCTACAAGTATGAAGCTAATCAAGAATTTTGTAAACACAAAATTTAATTGTTAATCCAATTAAAGTTAATTGTTAATCCAATTAATGTTAATTGTTAATTAAACTAAAAAAAATTGGAGGTTAATTTAATTTACCTGATAAATGTACGAGGTTTATTTAATTGGAAAATGTCTTAGTTAATTGTAATTTAGATAATTAACCACTCATGTTAATTGCTCTATGCCTGACACACGCATTACATATCTTGACATCAAAGAATCAAATTCGTGATGGGCTAAACTGAGTAGACAGCTTCAAGCAAGAAATAAGACTCACAATGGCCGGGTATGTGTCACTTAATTCGTAGTTCTCGTTGACGCGTGAGATCCTCCAGCTGTCAGTGGGGACGCCCTGCACAAACAACATAGAGTAGGGACCAACAGGATCCAGTCATTTCAGTACCACAGCACAAAGTAAGCATAATAAGCTGCAAGAATTCAAGATAAAATCACGAGTAAGCACTAGTCTGTAATATAATGAAGTATTAAAAAATTCAATTTGTTTCTTAATATATTACTATCAGTCAGTGTTTTGGGTAAACAAAGGAGGCATCATGTAATATGACAAGTGACATAATTAAAGAAAGTAAGAGTGAATATTAAAGCAATGGTTGTCAGTGGGTTTGTCTACTTGTTAGAGTTTGTATGGAAGAACGTTGCTGTCACGTCTATCAAAAAGAATAACTGACTCGGTGACACAATGGTGACATAATGGTGACACAGTGATGAGACTGATGACACTATGGTGACATAATTGTGACACTGTTGTGACACACTGATGATACTATGGTGACATACCTGGCGTCGTAGCTCTGACACCGCGTCATACACATTCCAGCCGCTGGGTCCCGAGTAACGTTCCTTGAACTCATAGGCAAAGAGAGGCTGAAAGATAGCAAAGACAGTCTCAAGGCAAGCAATGTCTACGTCAGACACAGGAAGCTGTAACAATTTGATTTATTGTTGATGTCTATCATAATATTACAAAGTACTGTTGGTAATGTACTTATAAAACTGATGACATGATGACTACGAGAGTGATCTGCTAAAACCATTCACAGAGGTTGCAAGTAATATTGCACAAAATGTGGTAAATCTGCCATGAGGTAATGACATTAGATGAGTATCTGGTGCCCCGAGTCTCGTGCTGCAGTCGTGAGGAGAATGCATGCAGACAATTTGTCTACATGAAATGCTGGTTACTCAGTATAGATGGCATTTAAATGAGTAATTATTTGTTTGAAGTGTGAAATATCAGTCTTGTGGCAAATTTCTTCAACTAAACCAGCAGAATGTGAGATTATAACAAAATGAAGAAAAAGTGCGAGTTACATCGCCAAAGCGACAAACTTGGCACCTCTGCATTTATAGATCAATAAAGGCAAGAAACTAACAGGGATTCGGGGTTAATACAAATAAGTATTCAGTAAATGGCAACAATGTCAAGACATCAATAAAAGCATTACAATAAAGTGTATGAGCACATTTGTGAGTCAGCTGTCATTTACAAAGCCACATTGATATCTACTGGTAAATCACTACATACACTATTGTAATATAATTGCAAATAAACATATGTATGTTGTTTCTCCTCTTAAAATTTGACAAATTGAATTAGAAATCTGACCTGAACAAAAATCACATTAACATTAACCCTTTGTATCCCAACTGCCTGAAATGCCTGGACGCCCCTTCCCCAACTTTAGCCTTGATAACACATGGAGGTGGTTTCATTGTCTGTATACTTATGTAACTTATGTCGCAGGATTCTTTAGTGCACCTGCTGTGCATTGTGGGTATTTGTCATTTGGTTTGTATTGGAAGTTTTTGAATGAGCGCTGTTTGAAAAAATCAACTGATGTCTGATAAAGAGTTTGTAGATATATGTAGCATTCTAGGCAAACACCCCCAGATCGGGTTTCACATGTTTAATTTACACCTTGTGTGGAATTCAATTAGTACATTTAGAACCATCTTGTGTGGAATTCAATTAGTACATATAGAACCATCTTGTGTGGAATTCAATTAGTACATTTAAAACCATCTTGTGCGGAATTCAATTAGTACATTTAGAACTAACTTGTGTGGAATTCAATTATCTTAACCACAACTCGCACTGTCAGCAAATGAAGTACAAAAAAGTTAAATGCAAAAAACAAGATGCACCTACATTTTGGTGGTTTTTGTGTATGAACTGCAGGGACTCATTTCATAAAATGGCAAGGGGTTACGAATTAAATGTTACAGACAGTGCCAATATAAGATGTCTCACGAGTTTGTTGGTGACAGGGAAGGCGAACTGGTTGAGTTTCTCAAAGACTTGTCTGCGGGAATGTTGCTCCTGTCTGTGGGCGAAACGAAGATTCCTCATGTCCTGCAACAAACACCACACAGACTATCACATACTGACACAGACTGTCGCACACTAATATAGACTGTCACACGCTGACACAGACTGTCAACACACTGACACAGACTGTCACACACTGACATATATTGTCACACACTGACACATACTGTCGCACACTGATATAGACTGTCACACACTGACACAGACTGTCAACACACTGACAGTGACTGTCAACACACTTACATAGACTGTCAACACACTGACACAAACTGTCAGCATACTGACACAGACTGTCTGCACACACTGACACAGGTTGTCACACACTGACACAGACAGTCTACCCACTGACACAGACTGTCAACTCCCTGACACTGTCTGTCAACACACTGATATAGACTAGACTGTCAACACACACACTGTTGACTCACAGTGACACAGACTGTCATCAACACACAGTGATACAGACTGTCATCAACACACAGTTATACAGACTGTCAACATACACTGACACAGACTGCCAATACACACTGACATAGACTGTCAACTCACTGACACTGACTGTCAACACACTGACACTGACTGTCAACACACTGACATAGACTAGACTGTCAACACACAGACTGTTGACACCCAGTGACACAGACTGTCAACAACACTGACACAGACTGTTATCAACATACACTGATACAGACTGTCAACACACACTGACACAGATTGTCATCACACTGACACAGACTGTCATCGTACTGACACAGAATGTCACCACAGTGACACAGACTGTCAACACACACTGACACAGACTGTCAACTCACTTACACTGACTGTCAACACACTGACATAGACTGTAACACACAGACTGTTGACACACAGTGACACAGACTGTCAACAACACAGACACAGACTGTCATCAACACACACATACACAGACTGTCAACACACACTGACACAGACTGTCAACAACACTGACACAGACTGTCATCAACACACACTGACACAGACTGTTGACACACACTGACACAGACTGTTGACACACACTGACACAGACTGTTGACACACACTGACACAGATTGCTACTCAACACTGACCTTACACATGATCTCTATGCCGTATGAGTTTTCTCCACGACTTGTTACTCGGCCGACTTTTTCCACTCGACTGACCACTCCAAGTGGGACATGTAGAACAACGGGAATCTCCTGCAAACAAATGTCAAGTGTTCCTGTCCTGGTCATATCCACATGAAATAGATATTGATCCTGGTCATACACCAATAACATAGCATATGTTAAAATAAGAACTAAATCCGACAATTAATTTAATAAAGAAAGCAATGGACAGTTGCCAAATTGAAGAAAATAAGATAACTTCATAAGTGTGTCAATATATAATATTCTTAATCAAACAGAAACTCTATAATCATCCAATTCCCACCCTAATGGACTTTTTCATAAAACATATATCAGTCAGTTTATTAAATTATACAGCTGTTATTGCTAATAAAATGATTGTTGTCTTGTCGTCTGATCAGAAATTTCAAACCCAGATGCAGACAGACGTAGTTTGAAACTGATGCAGATACCCTGAACACACTCACCCTGTCTGAACTTGTGAAGTACAACTTGTAGTTTGTGAGTGTGAGAACGCCTCGAGTGGGGCCCGTGAATGGGCACAAGTAAGACACATCTTTAGCTGCAAAACACAAGTTTACATCTAGTCTTCTGGGAAGTTAATACTTGTTAGTTCTTGTCATTCACAAGAATATAAATTAAAAAAAAAATTATTAACGACAGACAGTAGGAGCATGCAACCTGTGTTCTCCACCAATGCCACAAGCTGTCTTACTATGTGCATTATGGGTATTATGCTATCACAGCTGGCAGCTTTGATATAGTTTTATATCTTACAGGAGATTGTATGTGATTCATTTGTTTTATTAATTAATATAATGTTCAAAAGACCAAGATAAACAAGTCCAAAAAATCACAATTTCAGCTTTTAGCTATTAGAAAGTAAACAAAACATTTAGACGGATGCCAGGTGATTTAATCGCTAACCTCGTTGGTGTTCAGCACTGTTGCAATATTGCCATTCTCAAAGCAATTAAGTGAACTTCCTGTTAATAACTAGCACCCATGACCGTGACATCATAGGCAAATGTTACCACCTGTGGAAAAAGTGTGTCTCAGGCTACTAAGACTTAATGTCACTGTATTTACTATTTATCAAATGCAAATTGTGAATTCTGAATCTTTGTGTCACAGTTTGATATTAACAGTCACAGAGAACAAACTGTTGGACAACTTCCCCAGTCAACAGTGGTGACATCTACCTACACCTTAGAAAATTTCCCCTGCCAACAGTGGTGACACCTACCTACACCTTGGACAACTTCCCCAGTCAACAGTGGTGACACCTACCTACACCTTGGACAACTTCTCCTGCCAACAATGGTGACACCTACCTACACCTTGGACAACTTCCCCTGCCAACAGTGGTGACACCTACCTACACCTCGAACAATTTTCCCTGCCAACAGTGGCGACACCTACCTACACCTTGAACAATTTCCCCTGCCAACAATGGTGCATCTTCGGACTTGCTGAACTTACTAGCCGTTTCATGAATATTCTGCAAAAAAACAGCCTTTTAATTACGGATCAAACTATTGCTTGTATGTTATGTGGATATGTACACGTTGGCATGGCTACCTCGTTTTGAAATCACATGTCAAGTTATACTTAAACCAATAATATATTATGTATGCATGCATTAAAGCATATGCAGATTTTAGATGATATACAAGGTTTGTAGAAATCCTGTGCAGCATCATTGCTAACTACAAGCGGAGAGGTGTAATTGTTATATATGTGTATGAGCATGTATACATATCTATAATTATAGGTGCGTGTGCACGTACATATATATATATATATTTATAATTTCAGCTGTGTGTGTGTGCGATGCCTCGCCACAATAAAAATGTTATGGTAGCCATGGCTGCCTCTGGAGATATCAAGTTTTAGTCAGTTTAGTTTTGGTGTGAAATGTTATCATTACAGAAATGTAGTAAGTGTAATATTGTTGATAACACTGTGTGTATGTCACACATGTGATTGAGGACTAAGGAAAAATTGTCCAGTTCTAGGGGGTTATTTTCATGGTTAGGTCAGAAAGTAGACTGCCCATTTTTGTGTAGTTTTTGTGTGAATTTTTATTGTTACAGGAATGTAATCACAACCAGTGCTGCCGACCTGGAGGCCCAAGACCGTCAAATATTTCGTCGGGCCGGTAACTTGGAAAAAGTGCTGGCCCGCAAGACTGGCAGATTTTTAAAAAGAAAATAATGGAACACTATCTAGTATCCAGACCAACCTAGATTTCATCATTATAACTACACGTTTGCCTAAATTTGATACCTTAGTGATTTAGTTCTATCATTCAACGTCATTCCAGGCATATTTATATTATGAAAATATTGCATTTTAGCACACTTTTGAGGCCCAAAATGCCGCAGTGAGGGATATTACAGTGTAGATTGTTGCAAACTGGGTCACTCTTCGGATTCAAAATTGCGTTAAGATACAATATTTTTGTAACGTAGATATGCATGCCATTATGTTGAATGATGGCAATAATACATGGTATATCAAAATTAAGCAAAAATCTAAATGTTGATATAATAACAAAGTCGAGGTGAGCCGGGATACTAGACAAGTGCCAATAATGGTAACATTTGTGTACTTCCGAACGGGAAATTTTTATGTTTACAAGCATGGTACAAAAACAAGTTGAAAAAACAATAATATGTCGAGCTGATCAATGCTGATAGATCGATTGAGTTTAGTTTTGTAGTGCTGGCACTTCCAGTGAGTTCCGCTGAATGTGAAGGAGGCTTCACAGGACAGTGAAACGAGTGAATATTTGGACAACCAACTTTTGTATGGGACTTTTGAAAGTTGAATGTCCGACTGACCACCAACTTTTCAGCTAAGGTGTAGAACAAAAATGGAAAATTTGTGCCACATGAAAAATCATGTCATTGAAATCTTGTGTTCTAACAATCTTAGCCTGTTTTAAATCTAATGCACTGCCTGATATCGCACTGATTCATGTGACACGCTATAGCCATATAACAAAAATAACAATATACACAGCCCGGATAGCCTGTTAGGACATGTTTTTTTTTATATACAGGCTACAAGTACAGCTAGGCATCTTTTATCAGATTTAGATTTTGTTGGTCTATTTTTTAAGTACTTAACTGAAAACGACTTTTCTAACAGTTTGTTTCCACAACATTAATTTGATTAAACATAACATATCTGTTCAAGATTTAGAAAATGGCTAATATATTATGGAAGTATTTGTTTAGATTGTTTTTTAAAACGCCGTAAAAGATCGCCAAACATACCTTCAGGTCTATCCCGGCTAGGTTCTCTGTAGACGTCGACGAAGATGAGCAGAGTGACTTAGACGGGGACCCGGGGTCTTTGCCCTCGGACACAGAAGTCGATGAGCTATGCGCATCGTTCGACAGTGCGGAAGCAGATGTCGCTGGGGCGTATTCGCTTCCATCTTCAGGCGTTAGGGTTCTCGACCGGTCCGATTTATCAAAGTGGTCCATCGTCAAAACCAAATCTAACTGTTATCTAACGGAAACATTCGTTAGCTTCCACTAGTTCACAAAAACACTGCCTACCGGAACTTGCTTTCGGTTCCTGTCAAAACATGGTGTCTCATAGTGTAATGCTTCTACCTGTGAAATGTACCGATTGCCGTACGCTCGACTAGCTTTGGTTATTCAGACACCGCGACGAGGCGACACTGTTTGTCGCTCCTTGCTTGGCCTGGGGGAATTTTGCAGTTTTTACTGTGCGAAAAGAATGGTTGAATCAGAGTAATATAGGACACACCTGCTTCGTCAGCGATTCTTAGCATATCTCTGTAGCGACCCAAAATTGGAATGCCAAACTCATTTATTTGGAGTGGGTCGCCAAGAATCTCCAACGAACTTTCATTTAAAGACGCTGGTGTCTGGGCCCGTAGGCGCCCAATACCAAATGCACGCGAGACGAATATATATCATGCCATATATGTTGCATGGATTTGAAACACCGTGTGATGCAATATGCTAGCGATGCCACGTGGGCATTTGAAATTCACGCAACATTTGTTGTAAATTGTTCGTTTCGCAGGCATCATGGTTTGTGTTTGATGTATGCAGTAAAAAATGCGTCATGCGCGCACTGGGTGAAATTCGGTTCCGCTTTCGATTTACTCCATATGCAAGCGGCGAAGTACACTTCAACATACAATTAAATATTGATTAATCAGCATATGTCAAGACAGTCGCACATCAGTACATATTGTCTATCGCATGAATAATAATGATTATAGTCGGCCTCTTTAGTTCCACGCGGAGTACATTAGCGTAATACCTTTAAACAGTGTAGAACAGTTGAACTCATACAGTCTCCCAAGTCAGTCATAAGCGGTTCCACGGCCAGGAGGCCAGATGCACGTGCCTGTGCTAGAGTGGCGTGCCACTAGACCTTCGGAAATTGTGAACGTCGCCGCGAAAAAAAACATTCAAACGCACTGATCCCGTCTTCCGATGGCAGCATCCCACGACAGAAGAGTTGGGCTGAAGCTCCGACTCAGCCCTCCAAATATGAATTTTGGTTCTGCCACCAGGGTACTTGGCGGCCTTAACGGGATATCCCCATAGACTACCCGCTGTTGAACCGCCCCTGTCAATTCTCCACTATTTGCATTCGATCTTCATGGGATCGGGCTAGCGCTGTTTTGCCTCTGTATTAAGATGTTCTTATACACAATTTATTTATTTTATGTATATTAATTTTTTTCGCGGCGACGTTCACAATATACAGAAGTGGACCTGCATGGACTTCAGCAGACTACGAGATAACCGATGGACATCGCGTGTCACAACCTGGATACCTTACGAAGGGAAACGATTTAGAGGAAGACCGGTCAGATGGTGGAGAGACTAACTAGACGAGTACTGTACTGGAAGGGCACCATCTGTCAGAAGTAACGGGTATAATACACGGCGCAAGACAGGCAGCTTTGCCTTTGGGTAATAATAACTACATGCTGAGGCCTTCGCCCAACCACGGCACACTACGGCAACACCGTGATGATTTATTTTAGCATTGTGAATTTTATTAAATTTAGCATTTAACAATATGGCAGTTGACTTGGCTCACAAACTACAACTGTACCTGAATTTGATGTATAATTATTTATAGAAAATGATCGTGTTTTGTTGTTATAAAATATGTACAGACGTATTCGATTGTATACGCCTACTGTTTGAAACCACGCAGCACCCGAGAAACAGCGCGAATTGCAGCAGAAGTAATACTAACAGGAGTCGAAGTTTACGTTGTTTGCATTGCACGACTTTCTCTGGGAACAGAACTGTTTTTGCGTGTGACATTGTGAAACTTCGACCGACAACTGTGCGTAAGATGGATGACCCGCAAATGCAACGATTTATTGAGTCAGAAACGCAAAAACAGCGCTTTCAGCAGCTCGTCCACTCGTTGACGGAACAGTGCTGGGACACGTGCATGGGGAATCCCGGTCAAAAGCTAGACCGAAAGACGGAAACGTGTCTAACGAACTGTGTGGAACGTTTTATCGATACCAGCAACTACGTTGTTAATCGACTGGAGAAAGAAGGCGAGAACTACATAAAGAAAGAAAGCGAAAGTGTAGACGAATTCAAATGGAACTGACTTCCGAGTTCATGGCGTGCGCGCCGTAATGCTACTAATGGCAATCATTCAATGTCAATGGACATGCCATGGAATGATGGAGATGATGGCCTTGCCTGATCTCGATTCAATCCAAGTGACGATCACGATGTCATTGAACTTCGAACGTCGATTGCTGGTTCATGTCAGTTGCTGACTTGACTTAGTGTCATTTGACTTATGGCAGCTGCCAGTTGTGTGAAACATGGCTGTGAGTGTGACATTGGTCTAACCCTGTGCTACTGCTACTGCCCGTGATTACATGTATGTTGCACTTACTACTAGTTACAATGTCAATGATCATGACATTCATGATTTCATCATCGTAATTCATGCCATGATGATATACATCATCCTGGATCGGACGGTCGTTCGATAATAATAATGTAATGTTGATATCCACCCGCGACTCAACGACACAATCCGGACTTTGACGATGTCGATGGTTATCAATACACAAGTCGATGACGTTGAAATAGACGACATCGAGAAATTTATTATTAATAATCGCACAAGCATCCATCCACTAGTTGTTTAACTTCTAACGTCCAGAAGGGGCCAAGACCTATTAGTAATACAATAACTACTGAAATGAACAGACATGTTTTACTGATGTGTAAGTTGCCTGGTGATAGTTGGGGGCCGTAACTGGGTGTTATGTACATTACTGTAGGTTGTAGCTATTATGACAAACATGCTGACAGTGACAGTTCGCAAGATTCCCATTGTACATACTAACCAGACAGTAATCACTCATGTCGTTTACAGCAATATTTAAAGTAGCTGATGGTGCCGTGAACAGCTTCACAACAAACCGTTCACTAGTTTGGCAAGTTGTGACCACTTTTTGTACGTGTACTTACCAGGATGTTTGAATACACAATTTTAATTGGCTTTGTTCACATGGATACTACACTGCCTTCATCTCACATTTCTATTAAACTTCCTATCCATGTATCACATGTGGCGTTAGCTTTCAGTATGTTGAATGTATTATACCCATTACTACTTCCATAGGCCATCCATAAAGTAAGTTATGCTATATGTGGATATTTTTGCATCAACCGTTTGTAATGCTGGCATTTACATACAAACACACACCGTAAAATTATGTTTGCTTTGGCATGGATGTACTAGGACAGTTTGAATAATGCAATTTGTAATTATCTTGAGTTTTTTGGATTTAGTGACATGTTTTGAAATAATACTGTTACAACAACCTGTCGCATGTAAATAATCGTGTCACACAAAATGGGTATTAAGTCGCAAAAAGGTAAAGGTAAGTTTTTATATAGCGCAGTATTCAGTCCTCAGGACTGCTCGGAGTGCTTTACTCCCTGGCAGACTTGTTCAATCGAACACCATCTCAACTTCTCTGGGAAGCATCCAGCCACACTGCAATTAATGCACAAAGACTATTCGTACACAAATATCCACCACTATCTATAACCAGGTACAGATAGTAGATTAAATTGTGAAATGGAGTTTTGTACCTTTTTTGATTCCACAGATGGCGAGCTTTAAAATTATACCTCATTTGTTGAGTTTTTTATTTGCTAAAATTTAAGCAAACTTAAAAATAAAAGGTACCGTTTAAAGAAATTAGGTAATTTTGATTCATATTGTGTATACAGTAAACCTTGCCTAAGTCGGATCTTCGCTCAACTTGGACAGAATTCAGAGGAACAGTTGATTTGTGATGTACTTCCCATAAAAATCTTTGTCTAAGTCGGATTATGTAAGTCGGATCTTCGCCTAACTCGGAATAACTGAGTCGGCCCATTTGATCCGAGACGATGTGTTTTTCCTCGCCTAAGTCGGATCGCAGTATTCAACAAAATCTCTTGGTTGCTTGAAGTATATGTACTAGATAAACTAAAAAGTAAAATGGCTATTCCAAAAAATAATCCAGACTGCCACAGCAACGTACGTAGGTGTCACGTCTTCACTCACCTAATACAACTAGCATCACCAGCCAATGGACCAAGAATATGACGTTCCATTACCGGTACATCTTGACAACCAGGGGACTAGAGGCATCAGAAGGAGTCGCACCATTTTCTCAAGATGTTGGACGTCGTCATTACCCTAAAACCAGCGTGGAACAAACTGAAACCGTAAACACTTCTAAACTCCTACAAAAACGGGAATCGTCTAAGGTGTTGAGTGTCAAGACGATGATGAAGACGTACGGAATAAGCTCCACGAGATGTAGAGAGATGCTATTTGCACGATGGACGACTGTGTTGGTGTGGAGGAGACAGCAGAAACGTTAGCTACTCCAAATAACGAGCAGATCATTGAAACCGTACAACACCCCGATGCAGACGGTTGGTTTACTGAGCGATGAAGAGGGCGACGAAGTCTCGGTGTTTGAAGATAAGATAATAAAACTTGGTGGCACACATGCTGCTTGATGGACACTGGTGAAATCGAAGAGTTGACTGACAAGTAGAGGCCATTATCATGAGATAGAAGACGACAGACATTTACAATCAATAATAATTACTAAGCTATAACTTTAGAGATTCGTGTCAGAATGAAGCACAAAACTATTCTAATACTGCATAATGTTGTGTTGCTTGTGAACATCAACATAATAATTATGTAGAATTACAGCAGTATCCAGTCGCATTCAGTTACCTAAGGGCTTTTAGAGGGTGGCCTTTGGCGCTGGGATATGTCATCTTCGGCTAAGTTGGATTTTCGCATAACTCGGATTAAATCACTCGGTCTGATTGAATCCGACTTAGGCGAGGTTTACTGTATTTTGTTTAATATGTGGGTTTGAAAATGCAATTAATTTTATTTGTTTTTTGTTTGTTGACGAAAATAAACTAGAGTTCGACAGATGAGACCATAAGTTATACATTTCTGCCAAAATCACAAAATTGATGGAACATGACCGAGACAGCTAGTTTTGCCTCGTACAGAATAGGCCTATACAACTTACTACCCGAGTCACTGTGAGAGGTCACATATTACCAATACCAGCATGGCAGATAGATGCTACATTCTTCTTGGGCGCGATGTGATGTCACCTGATTTGATACTGTGAAGCATGCTCACATTATTGAGCACTGAGTGAAGGGACAATAAAGATAAACATCTACATATTTGGAGTTCAAATAAATGCAATAAAAACACAACTGTTGAATTTCCACAAACATCCTTTTATTTCCTCTGCCTGTATAACTCTCAAGTACTGCAGTTATCATAAACGTACATCTATCAGCGACGGCAACAAAATGTTACTTATAAAACCCAACATAAATGTACCAAACCTAACAAAACAATACCATTATCACCACAGGAACTTCTACTGATATCAGTATGCATGGAAAGGGCAGTTTTAAAGAGTGGCCACATCACAGATCAGTCATGCCTTCTCATACAATGTTACACTAACAAAATCAAACATCTGCTCCAATAGTTTCACAGCACATTGGTGCTATTAACATAAGCACATTAGTGACACAACAGCTTGGAATTAAAAAGGCTAAACAGTTGATCTGGTTGGGTCAATATTATACATTACATCACAATACACTTAAAAATAAAATTGTCTTCAGCTGGTTCACTTATATATCCTGTTTCAGTTATTCTCCGTGCTATGTGTCAGCCATTTGCATGTCTTCTACACATTACATAATCATCGTGATAAGATGACTGGATCCCATGTAACAAGACTGGAGGCCCCAGGGCTTCAACCAGGGGCACAAACTGAGGGCCTCAACCAGGGTAACATGTGAACCTTACCCACATCGTCTGCCTGATCATGTGATGGTCTGTCATCAATGCAGTTGGCAGTTGTACAACTAAATACACGCTTGGTAAAAGCAACATTAATTAAAGTTGTTGTTACACGTGTTGAATAAATTAACAAATCTGTGCCACACATCTTATGGAATGTGAACTTTGTAAAGCAACCGTATATTGGTGTGTGGCATACACAGTTAAATACAAACAACTCAATCATTAATAAACCCAACATTGCAATAGCGTTCCATTTAAATGCTGCCATACATTTGACATTAACAATCTGGAATAAGTTAAGTAATTAGTATCTCATTAATATTATGACAGTGTTAATATTATTCCTATCCAAAAGGATAGTAATATAAATAGCAGGGCATGTATCGCTACTGCATTAATGAGAGCGATTCTAGCAAGCTTAACAACAACGATGACATCTGTGCAGCATGGAATAGCTCCAGTAACAAGCATTACATTATACAATGTATCTTTGGTAGTGATACATTCAGTAAGTTAACATGTTACACATTTCATGTGACCAGCGTCTTCTCATTTCTCTATCACCTCCATATACACAAACATGCCAGTTTCTACTCACTACCCATATCATAGGTGGATTCAGGGTGCACATGCCCCCCACACTTGAAATTTGGCTGCACTATGCCTGCGTTAGAGTAGCGTGCCCCCTAGACCTTTTGAAATGCATGCCCCCCATACTTTTGGAAATTGTAAACTCTGCTGCAAAAAATGTTCAACAGTGCATATTGTTTAAAATTTACGGAACTGTTGCCAGGCATTCCATCAAAATCTGTCGGATGTTGTTTGAGCTTTGCAGCCACACAGGTGGCACAACGTGGCCAGAAGGTGAACGCTACTGGAGGATTAACCAACGCATTTTTATGTATTTAGAATTTTACAGAATTATGTAGATTGCAACCAAAAAACGGCATGTCCACATATATACAACCCACAACTGACCAAACCTGTATGGACCAACATTGGTGAGGGCAGTTAGCCAAATGTTCACATGACCGTTGAGAGATATCTAGTAACACAACACGTAGAGTGGACAAAGCTCAGTCACTCTTGTCCCACTGCATGCAGGCAAAACAAAATACTTAGCAACTATTTAAAAATGAGCTAGCACAAAAACTACTTTCTTACTCTATTTTGTAAGTTAAAGATTTTCCTGGATTGCTAATAGCCTAAGACCATCCTGACCCATTGTTTTCCCAATATATTCAGCCTTTTGTGAATAGTTTTAACAACAACTGATGCAGTTGTGAGGTCTCTGTGAAACTCATACATCCCACGGACATACAAGACAAGGTCAAGACCATCAAGTCCACAGGACTAGGTCATTTATAAATGACCTTGACCTACAAACACACAAGAAGGTCACCAATGACCGTAACTTACAAGCAGACAGGAAAAGGTCACAACATGACCTTGACCTATAAACATACAAGGTCAACAATGATCGTGACCTACGAACATGCAAGAAAAGGTCACAGATGACCCTGACCTACTAGTACACGTGACAAGGTCATCAATGACCTACAGCACTCAGGTGCTTGGGGCCAACGTGAACCCGGTGAAGAGATAACACACCTCTCCAGCTGACCTCCGTCACATGTGCCACCAAGTGATGACTACCATGTACACATCGTTGTAGTAGTTGTAGTGGCTGTTGTTGTGCAGCGTTCAGCCTTCAATGAAGGAGGGTTGGCCCGTGTTTGGTGTCTTCAGCGTGACACTGAACTGTTTGAGCGTGGCATCCAGCCCTGCCTGGTTGCCGGAGAAGTAGGCGGCCACCGCATTGTGCAGCAACAGCAGCTGCTTATGCATCACCTTCACCTGAACAAACAGACACAAACACAGTGGTCAATGCATGGGTACACAGACAAAAAACACACAAGTTCTTACTTATATAGCGCAGTATCCAGTTCTCAGGACTGCTCAAGGTGCTTTACACTTTACTCCCTGGCAGACCTGTTCAATTGAACACAACCTCGACTTCTCTGGGAAGCATTCAGCCATGCTGCAGTTGATGCGCGGAGATTATTTGTATACAAACATCCACCACTATCTATAGCCAGGTACTCATTGGTACTGCTGAGTGAACTGGAGCAACGTAGAGTGAACAAACTTGCTCAAGATTCCACACCGCAGCACAGGTTTTGAAACGAGGTTCTCTTGAGTGAGTGTCATTGAATGCTTTTGTGTAAGGACTGGATACTGTGTCTTATAAGAACTTACCGTTACTTTTTTACACACATGCACAAGTGTGCATCTTTACGTGCATGTGGTCAAAGTATGTCAGGTATTAGGAAAAGGTCTACACTTCTCAAGGCTGTCCAATTTCTCAACACAAGCACCCAATGTATCAACAGTTCTGTTTCATTCTCTCAATCAAGTCGCATATTTTGCCTGCAACATTCCCAGCTTTTGACCAACTATGTTGTCGGTCAACATTTTGACAAAATGTAGCTAGAATATGTCAGTGTCCAGTACTTCTTTAGTCGTGGCAGTTTTACTGGTTCTCTGTTTTGAAAGCATGATTTTCGTTATGCAAACTTTAAAATATGATGCTCATTGGCTCTTCTGAAAAATATGCCACATCAAGCAACATCAGTTGTCTTGAATCGTAGGGAGTAGAATAAATTAGAGGTGATTTTAGTGTTTTGGGTTAGATCTGGGCTGTAATCATGGACACTAATTGACACAAACACATACCATTAATACACTATATCAGTAAACAAACACATATTACATGACCACACCATATGAACAGACACAAACACATTCAATTACCACACCATATGAATAGACACATGAATTGACACAAATACATTCCATTACCACACCACAGGAATAGACACAAACATTCCATTACCACACCATATGAATATACACAAACACATTCCATTACCACACCATATGAATAGACACAAGCACATTCTATTACCACACCACATGAACCGACACAAACACATTCAATTACCACACCATATGAATAGACACAAACACATTCCATTACCACACCACATGAATATACACAAACTCATTCCATTACCACACCACATGAATATACACAAGCACATTCCATCACCACACCATATGAATAGACACAAGCACATTCCATCACCACACCACACGAATAGAGACAAACTCATTCCATTACCACACCACACAAATATACACAAACTCATTCAATTACCACACCACATGAATAGACACAAGCACATTCCATCACCACACCACACCACACGAATAGACACAAACTCATTCTGTTACCACACCACATGAATAGACACAAATACATTCCATTACCGCACCACATGAATAGACACAAACTCATTCCATTACCACACCACATAAATGGACACAAACACATTCCATTACTACACCACATGAATAGACAAACTCATTCCATTACCACACCACATGCATAGACACAAACACATTCCATTACCACACCACATGAATAGACACAACATATTCCATTACCACACCACATGAACTGACACAAACACATTCCATTACTACACCACATGAATAGACACAAACACATTCCATTACTACACCACATGAATAGACACAAACACATTCCATTACCATACCACATGAACTGACACAAACACATTCCATTACCATACCACATGAATAGACACAAACACATTCCATTACTACACCACATGAATAGACACAAACACATTCCATTACTACACCACATGAATAGACACAAACACATTCCATTACCATACCACATGAACTGACACAAACACATTCCATTACCATACCACATGAATAGACACAAACACATTCCATTATTACACCACATGAATAGACACAAACACATTCCATTACTACACCACATGAATAGACACAAACACATTCCATTACCATACCACATGAACTGACACAAACACATTCCATTACCATACCACATGAATAGACACAAACACATTCCATTACTACACCACATGAATAGACACAAACACATTCCATTACTACACCACATGAATAGACACAAACACATTCCATTACTACACCACATGAATAGACACAAACACATTCCATTACCACACCACATGAATATACACAAACTCATTCCATTACCACACCACATGAATATACACAAGCACATTCCATCACCACACCATATGAATAGACACAAGCACATTCCATCACCACACCACACGAATAGAGACAAACTCATTCCATTACCACACCACACAAATATACACAAACTCATTCAATTACCACACCACATGAATAGACACAAGCACATTCCATCACCACACCACACCACACCACACGAATAGACACAAACTCATTCTGTTACCACACCACATGAATAGACACAAATACATTCCATTACCGCACCACATGAATAGACACAAACTCATTCCATTACCACACCACATAAATGGACACAAACACATTCCATTACTACACCACATGAATAGACAAACTCATTCCATTACCACACCACATGCATAGACACAAACACATTCCATTACCACACCACATGAATAGACACAACATATTCCATTACCACACCACATGAACTGACACAAACACATTCCATTACTACACCACATGAATAGACACAAACACATTCCATTACTACACCACATGAATAGACACAAACACATTCCATTACCATACCACATGAACTGACACAAACACATTCCATTACCATACCACATGAATAGACACAAACACATTCCATTACTACACCACATGAATAGACACAAACACATTCCATTACTACACCACATGAATAGACACAAACACATTCCATTACCATACCACATGAACTGACACAAACACATTCCATTACCATACCACATGAATAGACACAAACACATTCCATTATTACACCACATGAATAGACACAAACACATTCCATTACTACACCACATGAATAGACACAAACACATTCCATTACCATACCACATGAACTGACACAAACACATTCCATTACCATACCACATGAATAGACACAAACACATTCCATTACTACACCACATGAATAGACACAAACACATTCCATTACTACACCACATGAATAGACACAAACACATTCCATTACTACACCACATGAATAGACACAAACACATTCCATTACTACACCACATGAATAGACACAAACACATTCCATTACTACACCACATGAATAGACACAAACACATTCCATTACTACACCACATGAATAGTCACAAACACACCCACCCATGGAGAAACTGTTATCACCATTACAATATTTTGATCTTGAATTTTTTCCACAGATTGCTTTATTCCTACTGTTGACTATTACGCCATTGTATGCAGCTGATAATAATTTCCCGGTAAACTGACCATAACACCACACAGACAGTGGCTCCCTCTATCCACTAAAAAGTACATATCTCTAAATAACTACTTGTGTGTGTTCTCACATTTATATACAATCACCAACTGGTAAAGGAGGCCAGTAGTCCAAGTATATGAATGAACAGAGAAATAGGCCAGTGGACCTCGTTGCCTGGGATGAGATGCACTTACACTGCTTCCAAGTTAAAGTATTAATGTACAATATATTATTTTGTAAACATACCAAAAATAATTAAGACAGACAACAACATCCATGCCTTGTCAGAAACTGTGACTCTCTAGGCCAAGGACGCAGTGGAATGGACGCACAGATCAAAGCCAACTCAACTAGTTGTGTATAAGAACGGCAACAGGAAAAACTTAAATAACAACCATCAACATCCAATAACAACACCAATACGAGAGGAAATAACAACATCCAATGGCAACACCAATACGGGATGAAATAAGAAGATCGAACCTCAGCACTAAAGCAAACAAAGGGTAACTGCCAGTGTAAGAGCTGGGAGAAGCACTGTGGGTGGACGTCGCTGACATTGATGAGAGAATGCTACTTTCCTAGTGCGGCCGATGCGGTGTCTGACTGTGTCGTAACCCCACTAGGGGGCAACACCCTGAAATGGCGGGTGATGGCATCAACCTGCGTGTGGTTGCAGGCGGTGTATTCACATATCGCTTTGTGCAGCAGGAAGAGGTTGCGTTGAGACACGGACACCTGTTAGGGGGGCACAAACACACGTTACACAATGGAAACACAAACTACGTGGTGGAAACAAACACTACTCTGTGCAAACACATGTTACATAGTGCAAACACACACTACATGGTGCAAACATGTGCTACACGGTGCAAACACACATTACAAACATACACTACATGGTGCAAACATACACTACACAGTGCAAACACGTTATACAGTGTAAACACATGCTACATGGTGCAAACACACATTACATAGTGCACGCATATTACACACTACACAGTACGAACAATCATTACACTATACAAGGACACATCATTACATGAAGTGAATACACATTTGTTACATAGTGCAAACACATTCATTACATTACACAAACACACTTAATTTACATTTCACAAAGAATTATTGCAAACACAGTATTTACATGGTGCAAACATACAATCATCAAATGGAGCAAACATATATTCATTACACAGTGCATGGTGCATGTTTAGTACAGGGTACAGACACATATCCACTACCTAGTGCATGGTGCATGTTTAGTACAGGGTACAGACACATATCCACTACCTAGTGCAAACAGGCAATTAATTACACAGTGCAAAATAGTCATCACATGACACAAAGACATATTATTGACATTGTGCAAACACGATAAATACATTACACAAGAACATGGACGGGCACTGCACTGCTGTTGTTATTACATGATGCAAGCAGCCTTTGTGTCGTAAAGAGTCTTTATATGGTGTAAAGAGTCTACATGGTGGTGGTGCACCCCCCAGTCCTTACATGGTGCTAACATGATAATTACATTACACAAGAACATGGACGGGCACTGCACTGCTGTTGTTATTACATGATGCAAGCAGCCTTTGTGTCGTAAAGAGTGTTTATATGGTGTAAAGAGTCTACATGATGGTGGTGCACCCCCAGTCCTTACATGGTGCTAACATGATAATTACATTACACAAGAACATGGACGGGGCACTGCACTGCTGTTGTTATTACATGATGCAAGCAGCCTTTGTGTCGTAAAGAGTCTTTATATGGCGTAAAGAGTCTACATGGTGGTGGTGCACCCCCCAGTCCTTACATGGTGCTAACATGATAATTCCATATCAAATCAATAACTAAGTTGATCATCTCTGACTTTAATATCTTGAGCTAGATGTGCAGAAGAAATAATGAGCCAACTGGACTTGTTGGTAAAACCCTTTTCATAGATAGACCCAGTAAATATCAGCCATCTTCAGTCCTAACTAAGACTAAGAGTTAAAACTAATATTCATGTGCTGAGGCTCTTGAATAGAAACAAAATACAGAATGGTGCAAATGAAGTATTTGCATAACGGAAGCATGCAAGGTTTTACATAAAGCAAGTACAACATTTACAATATGGTACTATCTCTATACAATACAACTTACTACCCATATTTACAACTATTTACACAATGCAACACAAGCAGACAATCTTTATATTGCATACACAATGAAACATTTGTAGTCTCGACACAGTCTAAACACATCATCTTTACACAAAGGAAGCACACTGTCTTGACACATTGCAAAGAACCTGTCATCACAAGGCACAACTACACACATCATCACTACGATTTAACAACATTTAATACGACTGCCATCCAGAAAATTAACTCTAGATGGCAGGTGGACAAGGAAGCCTTTTGACTTATAGAGAGTCCAATACTTTTGTATCCCATCCTTTTAAGGTATGTGTCGATTTGATTTTTAAACATATTCACGCTACTAGCACCAACACAATCAGGAGATAATCTGTTCCATTCATTTACAGTCCTTGGTGAGAATGAGAACTTTCTTATATATAATCTACACTGCTCCTTTACTAATGTAACTTCATGTCCTCTGGTTCTTCTATCTTTCTTAACTGAGAACAAAATATTTCTATCAATATTTTCATAACCATTCAATATTTTAAACACTTCTATCTGATCTCCTCTCAATCTCCTGGTCTGTAGAGTTGTTAAACCACATTCTTTTAGGCGTATTTCATAACTAAGGTCCCTCAGTTTTGGTTTAATTTTAGTTGCTCTTCTCTGTACTCTTTCTAGCATATCTATGTCCTTCCTGCGATAATGCCTCCACGATTTAATACAATATTCTAAATGAGGCCTAACTATTGTTTTGTACAGCAGTATTATTAACTCTTTTTTCTTTTGTTATATTTCGCCTAATATTTCCCTTTAAAGCTGCAATACCGTACTACTCTGAAACCTTCATATCAGCACTATAATGGTTAACCCCAAGTCCTTTTCTTTTACAGCAGTACTTAGTACAGAACCTCCCATTGTATATTCTACTTTTTTGCTCCCATGTCCTGTGTGGAGGCATTTACATTTCCCAAAATTGAACATTTGCTATTTTTCAGACCATTTTATCAACCTGTCAAGATCATCTTGAAAATGCTGTCTATCTCCATCACGTTTAATCCTTCTAAACATTTGAGTATCATCCGCAAATGTCAACACCTTGTTTGTTATATCATCGTCCAAATCGTTGATATATATTAAGAATAATACAGGTCCCAGTACTGATCCCTGTGGTACCCCCCACTCAAAACTGATTTCCAGTTTGAAGTCTCCCATTAACTACTACCTGTTGTCTTCTGTCAATTAGCCATTTTTTTATCTAGTTAATTAAACCATGTCCTATGCCATGGGCCTTTAGTTTAAGCAATAATCTTTGATGTGGCACACTGTCAAAAACTTTCTGAAAATCTAAGTAGATGATATTTACTGGTGATCCCTCATCTACCCACTTAGTGATATCTTAAAAAAAACACAACATGTTTGTTAAGCATGACCTCGCTTTTAGAAACCCATGTTGAGATGGGTTTAACAAGTTATGTTTAACAAGAAAATCCACCATGTGATCTTTAGTTAGTCTTTTTAATAATTTGCAAATCACTGATGTTAAACTCACTGGTTTGTAATTCTCTGACTTGTTTCTGGAACCTTTTTAAATAACGGTATAATGTTTGCTTCTTTCCATTCTAAAGGAACCATTCCTCTTCTAATGACAAGTTGAAAACTGTTGCAAGTGGTATACTAATTTGTTCTACAATTTCCAATAGAATCCACTCCAGGTGATTTATTATCCTTCATAGCACGTATTTTCTTAGCTATCATTTCCGGGGTTACAATTAACTGTCCTAAATAGTCTGATTTCTCCCCTTGAACTTAGCCTCTGGTACTGGCAGTGAACTAGTATCTTCCCTGGTAAACACCAAACTAAAATACTCATTTAGCTCTTCTGCCATTAAGAATCCCTCTGATATTATATTTCCAGCACTATCTTCTAGAGGACCGACCTTGTCCTGAACTTTCTGTTTGCTCCGAACATATGCATAAAACTCTTGCTCTCTTGTTTTATATTACAAAATTAATTTTTGTTTGTAGCTTCTCTTCGAATTTAGTTGTAGCTTGGTTTAGTGCTTCTTTAGAAATGTTGTAGTCTTCGTCATTTCCAGTAGGTCTATAATATGACTTCCACATCATTTGTTTGTACTTAATTTTATAATGGCTTCTTTCGTTAAGTATTTTTTGGGGACCATTTCCCTTGTTTGGGAAAAAAGTTATCGACAGTGTGTTGTTCCAGACTATCTTTGCTAAATATTTCCTCATTTCCTTATATCTTCATTTGTAGACATTTCTCCTGAACTGCTTTTTATTATTTCTTTCTGATTTTATTTTGATGGTAAAATGTATCTGGTTGTGATCACTACTTCCCAGTGGCTCACATAATTTGACATTGTCAACTAATTCATTCTGTGAGGACACTAAGCCACGTAACAATACATATTACAACATTGTGCTGTGATACATATCGTAATACACAGCAATACATTGTTTTAGAGAAACAATGTATTTGCATTGCATTATACAGCTGTAACATCTACAGACAACATAATGTCCAAGAAAAAGTCAGTGAATAAAACTTTAAATACATCAGATATCGCTTGATACTGTTGCATACTGTGGCATGATTGTACACCTCCACAAAATACACTGATTAGTTGATCACCACAGGTAGCAACATACACAGTACACAGTGGAACAAGACAGTCACTTGTGTTACAGTCATGCAGTCAGACACAGTACATGATGGAACAAGACAGTCACTTGTGTTACAGTCATGCAGTCAGACACAGTACACAATGGAACAAGACAGTCACTTGTGTTATAGTCATGCAGTCAGACACAGTACATGATGGAACAAGACAGTCACTTGTGTTACAGTCATGCAGTCAGACACAGTACATGATGGAACAAGACAGTCACTTGTGTTACAGTCATGCAGTCAGACACAGTACACAATGGAACAAGACAGTCACTTGTGTTATAGTCATGCAGTCAGACACAGTACATGATGGAACAAGACAGTCACTTGTGTTACAGTCATGCAGTCAGACACAGTACACAATGGAACAAGACAGTCACTTGTGTTGCAGTCAGACACAGTACACAATGGAACAAGACAGTCACTTGTGTTGCAGTCAGACACAGTACATTACCACAAGGACCAGGCATCGAATTCCATGGGAAATTGGTGAGAGTTTTGTGAATAAAACAATATCTACCATAATGAGAGTATGCCTGAAGATGACATAGACATGAACGTACAAGTTGATATATGAACAGAAAATGTTATGTCACGAGACGCTGATATGCAGACTTGAACTTAGAAGCTACCAGAAGTTGTGGTACAGTTGATACAGACATGTTCTGCCAAAGTGCACACAGCTACCATGTAGCCTCAAAACAATGCAATCACCACAAGAGTTTAGTTGAATAAAATGCTAACTTTATTGTAGACATTCATGTTACAAAAAGTGTGTCCTTGAGTTGAGAGTACTGCTCTTGAAGCCTTTGTCTAGCTCGTGTGTTTGTGTGTGTGCGTATGTGTGTGTGCATGTGTGTGTGCGTATGTGTGTGTGCATGTGTGTGTGTGTGCGTATATGTATGTGTGCATGCATGTATGGGCGTGCGTGCGTGTGTGAACATGCATGTGTGTTGCTGACGTCTCACCTTATTCTCATCCAAGAACCTCAGTTTGATGCTGACGTCTGACCTCAGCTTCTCAAACTTCTCCTTGTGTGTGCTGAACTTCCTCTTCGACTCTTCAATCTTGTTGGCGGATGACAAGTCACGCGGCCCTGTCTGGAGCAACTCCAGGTCTGTGCGGTAGGCGTCATACTCCACCCTAGTGACAAACATATGTTGTACTCCACCTTGGTGACAAACACACATATCATACTCCACCTTAGTGACAAACACACATCATACTCCACCTTGGTGACAAACACACATGTCATTCACACACTAGTGATAAACATACGTGGTGCTCCACCCTGGTGACAAACACACACGTCATACTCCACCTTGGTGACAAACACACACATCATACTCCACCTTAGTGACATATACACACGTCATTCACACACTAGTGATAAACATACGTGGTGCTCCACCCTGGTGACAAACACACACGTCATACTCCACCTTGGTGACAAACACACACATCATACTCCACCTTAGTGACATATACACATGTCATACTCTACCTTGGTGATAATCACACGTCATACTCCACCTTAGTAACAAACACACACGTCATTCACACACTAGTGACAAACACACGTTGTGTTCCACCCTGGTGACAAAAACACATCATACTCCATCCTGGTGACAAACACACACGTCATACTCCGCCCTTGTTACAAACACACACGTCATACTCCGCCCTTGTTACAAACACACATGTCATACTCCACCCTTGTTACAAACACACATGTCATACTCAAATCAAATCAAATTTATTTATACACCACATATCTCTACAAAGCAGATTCAGGGGTGTTTACAAACTAAAACATCATGTAAGATATAATATAACAATACACGGGTTACATATGCTAACACATTTAGATTATTATGTGGGCTATATATAACATTAAGATGTACATGTATGTATTTAAAAATACAATAAATTACGAAACAGGCTGATTAATTAATGTTTTCAGGTCTCTCCTAAAACGTCCAGAGTCACGTTGGCTTCTTAACTCTATTCGCTGCGCCACAGGCAGCCAATGTAGCTGTCGTAGTGCCACCGTCATGCTGTGTTGGTTACGCCGACGCAAGCAGAAGACGACATGCACAGCTGATCGCTGGACCATCTCTAGTCGGTGCAAGAAGGTTCCAGTAATGCCGTACAGGGCCGCGTTTCCGAAGTTAAGTCACGACGTGACTAGCGCGTGTACAAGCGACTTGCACGCTGAAAGCGGGAGATGATCGTATTCGCGCTATGCCATGTAGTTGGGCGTAGACCGCCCGACAGGTGAGGCTAATATGTGCGGCCATCGACATCGTGGAGTCGAGCTGTACTCCAAGGTCACGTATGTCGTTGGCAAGAGGCAGTGGCTATGGAAAATGGTTGTTTCGTGCTGCAAACAGTATCGCCTCTGTCTTCGCCTCGTTCAAAAGCAGGTAGCATGACGCTAGCCATACTTTCACGGCAGTCACACAATGGGATATCTGGTCGGCAGCAGACGTAGAATTGTTTCATGGAAAATCGACATAGAGTTCTGTGTCATCAGCATAGACATGGTAGCGAACACCGTGCTTCTCGAATATGTAGGAAAGACCAGCACAGTATATAGAAAATAACAGAGCCCTGTGGAACTCCATGTCGTAGTCAGCTGTCGTAAGAAAGATTACCGTCAACGCTGACGCACTGTGTTCGGTCCGCTAGGTAAGAGGCGAGCCAGCAAAGTGCGTTGCCTTGCACCCTGATTCGGTCTAGTTCAGCGACAAGATTGTCATAGTCAATCGTGTCAAACGCAGCGTTGAGGTCAAGTAGAACAAGTACTACATGCTTACGAGCATCCAGTGATCTTAACACGTCGTCTTGGATACACAAAATCGCTGTTACAATGCTGTGTGACGGGCAATAGGCGCTCTGAAAAGGATCTCCGATGCCGTTGTGTTGAATATGCAAACGCAGTTGGGCAGAGACGTGGCATTCAAGTAACTCGGATGTGTACGCAAGGTTCGAGATAGGTCGGTAGCAAGCGTAGTCGTCGGCAGGAAGACCGGAACGTTTAAGAAGAGGTGTGATGATTGCGTGCTTCAGCCGGGCGGGAACAATGGAAGACTCGTAGGACAGCAATTTCACGAGAATCGGCACCAAGATGGATGTATTCGTCTTCTTACTCTACCTTGGCGACAAACACACGTCATATTCCACCCTAGTGATAAACATACACGTCATACTCCACCATGGTGACAAACACACAGGTCATACTCCACCATGGTGACAAACACACAGGTCATACTCCAGCCTGGTGACAAACACATGTCATACTCCATCCTGGTGACAAATGCACACGTCATACTCCAGCCTGGTGATAAATATGTGTCATACTCCACCCTGGTGACAAACACACACATACTCCACACTTGTTACAAACACACACGCCATACTCCAACCTGATGACAAACACACACGTCATATTCCACCTTGGTGACAAACACACATGTCATACTCCGCCTTGGTGACAAACACACGTCATACTTCTCTTTTGTGACATCCATAAAGATACCAAATGATGTTCCGCTTAACATGCACAGTTCAATAACCAAAATACATAAATCCAAATTAGGTTTTACTGAAATCTGGCATAAAAAGAGACGTTAACATACACTGCAGCAGTTGCCTTGTCAGTGTGAAACCATCTCTTCACAAAATAGCTTAGTTTGCTGATGTGACACCTTGATTTGAGCATCAGTGTCATGCGTACATGTATACCTGTGTGGTAACACAACATACCTGGTTGCCTCGTACAGTTTGATCGTCTGAAGTGTGTCGTCCATGGTCTTGTTGCACAGAGTGTTAACACTCGACGTGAAGAAGTTCAGTGCCCCTGAAACAGTCAATATAAGTTCTTATATAGCACAGTATCCAGTCCTCAGGACTGCTCAAAGCGCTTTACACTTTACTCCCTGGCAGAGCAGTTCAATTGAACACCATCTCGACTTCTCTGTGAAGCAGTCAGCCCAGCTGCAATTAATGCATGAAGACTATTCTTACATAAATATCCACCACTGTCTATAGCCAGGCACTAATTCATACAGCTGAGTGAACTGGAGCAAAGTAGCGTAAACTGGTGGGGGTGACTTGCAGCACAGAATTCATACCCGGGTTCTCTCGGTCGAGAGTCCAAAGCTCTAGCCACTGTCCCACTGTGCTCCACATAAGAAACAGTGCCCACTAGTGGTAGATCGCAGGACATAGTTCAAAGCTCTTAAAAGAGTACACACTGTTAGACTGCAAGACAACATAGTTTAGTAATTGTAAAATAATGCAACATGTGTGTTTCGACTGCTGGACACAAATTTCTGTTCAGACATGGCACACTAGGAATTAAGTATTATTTGATAACATATATTTTCTGAGTCTCTCAAGTGAACACATCAACTCGCCAATGAGAGTTTCTCCATTCTTAGATATCACTTTCCGAGTCTCTCAAGTGAACACATCAACTCACCAGTGAGAGTCTCTCCGTTCTTAGAGATCACTTTCTGAGTCTCTCAAGTGAACACATCAACTCACCAATGAGAGTCTCTCCGTTCTTAGAGATCACTTTCTGAGTCTCTCAAGTGAACACATCAACTCACCAATGAGAGTCTCTCCGTTCTTAGAGATCACTTTCTGAGTCTCTCAAGTGAACACATCAACTCTCGAATGAGAGTCTCTCCGTTCTTAGATATCACTTTCTGAGTCTCTCAAGTGAACACATCAACTCTCGAATGAGAGTCTCTCCGTTCTTAGATATCACTTTCTGAGTCTCTCAAGTGAACACATCAACTCACCAATGAGAGTCTCTCCGTTCTTAGAGATCACTTTCTGAGTCTCTCAAGTGAACACATCAACTCACCAATGAGAGTCTCTCCGTTCTTAGAGATCACTTTCTGAGTCTCTCAAGTGAACACATCAACTCACCAATGAGAGTCTCTCCGTTCTTAGAGATCACTTTCTGAGTCTCTCAAGTGAACACATCAACTCACCAATGAGAGTCTCTCCGTTCTTAGAGATCACTTTCTGAGTCTCTCAAGTGAACACATCAACTCTCGAATGAGAGTCTCTCCGTTCTTAGATATCACTTTCTGAGTCTCTCAAGTGAACACATCAACTCTCGAATGAGAGTCTCTCCGTTCTTAGATATCACTTTCTGAGTCTCTCAAGTGAACACATCAACTCACCAATGAGAGTCTCTCCGTTCTTAGAGATCACTTTCTGAGTCTCTCAAGTGAACACATCAACTCACCAATGAGAGTCTCTCCGTTCTTAGAGATCACTTTCTGAGTCTCTCAAGTGAACACATCAACTCTCGAATGAGAGTCTCTCCGTTCTTAGATATCACTTTCTGAGTCTCTCAAGTGAACACATCAACTCTCGAATGAGAGTCTCTCCGTTCTTAGAGATCACTTTCTGAGTCTCTCAAGTGAACACATCAACTCACCAATGAGAGTCTCTCCGTTCTTAGAGATCACTTTCTGAGTCTCTCAAGTGAACACATCAACTCACCAATGAGAGTCTCTCCGTTCTTAGAGATCACTTTCTGAGTCTCTCAAGTGAACACATCAACTCACCAATGAGAGTCTCTCCGTTCTTAGAGATCACTTCCTGAGTCTCTCAAGTGAACACATCAACTCACCAATGAGAGTCTCTCCGTTCTTAGAGATCACTTTCTGAGTCTCTCAAGTGAACACATCAACTCTCGAATGAGAGTCTCTCCGTTCTTAGATATCACTTTCTGAGTCTCTCAAGTGAACACATCAACTCTCGAATGAGAGTCTCTCCGTTCTTAGATATCACTTTCTGAGTCTCTCAAGTGAACACATCAACTCACCAATGAGAGTCTCTCCGTTCTTAGAGATCACTTTCTGAGTCTCTCAAGTGAACACATCAACTCACCAATGAGAGTCTCTCCGTTCTTAGAGATCACTTTCTGAGTCTCTCAAGTGAACACATCAACTCACCAATGAGAGTCTCTCCGTTCTTAGAGATCACTTTCTGAGTCTCTCAAGTGAACACATCAACTCTCGAATGAGAGTCTCTCCGTTCTTAGATATCACTTTCTGAGTCTCTCAAGTGAACACATCAACTCTCGAATGAGAGTCTCTCCGTTCTTAGATATCACTTTCTGAGTCTCTCAAGTGAACACATCAACTCACCAATGAGAGTCTCTCCGTTCTTAGAGATCACTTTCTGAGTCTCTCAAGTGAACACATCAACTCACCAATGAGAGTCTCTCCGTTCTTAGAGATCACTTTCTGAGTCTCTCAAGTGAACACATCAACTCACCAATGAGAGTCTCTCCGTTCTTAGAGATCACTTTCTGAGTCTCTCAAGTGAACACATCAACTCACCAATGAGAGTCTCTCCGTTCTTAGAGATCACTTTCTGAGTCTCTCAAGTGAACACATCAACTCTCGAATGAGAGTCTCTCCGTTCTTAGATATCACTTTCTGAGTCTCTCAAGTGAACACATCAACTCTCGAATGAGAGTCTCTCCGTTCTTAGATATCACTTTCTGAGTCTCTCAAGTGAACACATCAACTCACCAATGAGAGTCTCTCCGTTCTTAGAGATCACTTTCTGAGTCTCTCAAGTGAACACATCAACTCACCAATGAGAGTCTCTCCGTTCTTAGAGATCACTTTCTGAGTCTCTCAAGTGAACACATCAACTCACCAATGAGAGTCTCTCCGTTCTTAGAGATCACTTTCTGAGTCTCTCAAGTGAACACATCAACTCACCAATGAGAGTCTCTCCGTTCTTAGAGATCACTCTCTGAGTCTCGCAGTTGTAGGCGAACTCTTCCTGAAGCTCAGGTGACTTCTGAGACATCTCAGCGAACGCATCACCCAGTGCCCTCTGTGTCTGTACCACCTGTAACACACACATCACCTGTAACACACACATCTCTTATAACACACACAGCATCTGCAACACACATAACCTGTAACACACACATCACCTGTAACACACACATCACCTGTAACACACATCACCTGTAACACACACATTACTTGTAACACACACATCACCTGTAACACACACATCACATGTAACACACACATCACATGTAACACACACATCACATGTAACACACACATCACATGTAACATACACATCACCTGTAACACACACAGCACCTGTAACACACACAGCATCTGTAACACACACACCATCTGTAACACACACAGCACCTGTAACACATACATCACTTGTAACACACACACACACCACCTGTAACACACACATCACCTGTAACACATACACCACCTGTAACACACACATCCCCTGTAACACACACACCACCTGAACGCACACATCCCCTGTAACACACACACACCACCTGTAACGCATGCAGCACCTGTAACACAACATCACCTGTAACACACGCAGCATATGTAACACACATATCACTTGTAACACACACACCATTTGTAACACACACATCACTTGTAACACATACACACCACCTGTAACACACACATCACCTGCAAAACACACACCACCTGTAACACACACACATCCACTGAAACACACACATCACCTGTAACACACACATCACCTGTAACACACACACCACCTGTAACGCACGCAGCACCTGTAACGCACACAGCACCTGTAACACACACATCACTTATAACACACGCAGCATCTGTAACACACACATCACTTGTAACACACACACCACCTGTAACACACACATCATATGTAACACACACATCATTTGTAACATACACGTCACCTGTAACACACACACTACCTGTAACACATGCAGCAACTGTAACACACACATCCCCTGTAACATGCGCAGTGCCTGTAACACATGCATCACATGTAACACACGCATCACATATAACACACGCATTACAGGTAACACACCAGCAGCTGTAACACACGCATCACCTGTAACACACGCATTACATGTAACACACACATCACCTGAACGCACACATCCCCTGTAACACACACACCACCTGTAACACAACATCACCTGTAACACACGCAGCATCTGTAACAAACATATCACTTGTAACACACACACCATCTGTAACACACACATCACTTGTAACACATACACACCACCTGTAACACACACATCACCTGCAAAACACACACCACCTGTAACACACACACATCCACTGAAACACACACATCACCTGTAACACACACATCACCTGTAACACACACACCACCTGTAACACACACATCCCCTGTAACACACACAACACCTGTAACGCACGCAGCACCTATAACACACACATCACTTATAACACACGCAGCATCTGTAACACACACATCACTTGTAACACACACACCACTTGTAACACACACATCATATGTAACACACACATCATTTGTAACATACACGTCACCTGTAACACACACACCACCTGTAACACATGCAGCAACTGTAACACACACATCCCCTGTAACATGTGCAGTGCCTGTAACACATGCATCACATGTAACACAGGCATCACATATAACACACGCATTACAGGTAACACACCAGCAGCTGTAACACACGCATCACCTGTAACACACCCATTACATGTAACACACAGCAGCTGTAACACACGCACCCCTTGTAACACACGCATCACCTGTAACACACACATCACCTGTAAACTGTCACATCTCATGTGAGACCGCCACATCTCATGTGAGACCGCCCATCTTGACTTGTGGGGGCGTTTTAGGACACCTACCTGTTGGAAGTGACTTGTGGGGGTGTTTTAGGATAGCTACCTGTTGGAAGTGAGTTGTGGGGGGTGTTAAGACACCTACCTGTTGGAAGTGACTTGTGGGGGGTGTTAGGACACTCACCAGTTGGAAGTAACTTGTGGGGTGTGTTAAATCACCCACCTGTTGGAAGAGACTTGTGGGGGTGTTTTAGGTCACTCACCTGTTGGAAGTGACTTGTAAGCGCACGTGCGAGGCGCAGTATGTTCACGTATCGCTTCTGCGTGTCCCGGAGCAGCTCTATATGTGACTCGAGTTCCACGTCAAAGGTGCGCGTGCTACGACCAAGCTTCTCTGAGATCAGCTGCCGGGTGCACTTGTATGTGTTGATGGACCACGCCTTAAGAGAGTCGAGCTTGGATCCCGCGCCCCCGGTCGGACTGGTGGGGGTGACTCGCTGCGAAGCCCCCGGACTGCCCAGAGACACGCTACTAGTGCTGGTTGCCCCATTCTGCTCAGGGCTCGACAACCCAATACTGGACGGCGGCACAGCTGCAACAGGGTGGAATGGTAGAGGGTGCAACATAGGGGAATGTTAGAGGGTGCAACATGGTAGATTGTTAGAGGGTGAAATATAGGGAATGATACAGGGTGCAACATAGTGGAATGTTAGAGGGTGCAACATGGGGGAATGTTAGAGGGTGCAACATGGGGGAATGTTAGAGAGTGGAATGTGGAGGAATGTTAGAGGGTGCAATGTGGGGGAATGTTAGATGATCCAACATGGGGGAAATGTTAGAGGGTGCAATGTGGGGGAATATTAGAGGGTGCAACATGGGAGAATGTTAGAGGGTGCAATATGGGGGAATGTTAGAGGGTGCAACATGGTGGATTGTTAGAGGGTGAAATATAGGGAATGATAGAGGGTGCAACCTAGTGGAATGTTTGAGGGTGCAACATGGGGGAATGTTAGAGGGTGCAACATGGGGGAATGTTAGAGGGTGCAATGTGGGGGAATGTTTGAGGGTGCAACATGGTGGAATGTTAGAGGGTGCAATGTGGGGGAATGTTAGACGATCCAACATGGAGGAATATTAGAGGTGCAATGTGGGGGAATATTAGAGGGTGCAACATGGTGGAATGTTAGAGGGTGCAATGTGGGGGAATGTTAGAGGGTGCAACATGGTGGATTGTTAGAGGGTGCAACATAGTGGAATGCTAGAGGGTGCAATGTGGGGGAATATTAGAGGGTGCAACATAGTGGAATGTTAGAGGATACAATGTGGGGGAATGTTAGTGGGTGCAACATGGGGGAATGTTAGAGGGTTCAATATTCGGGAATGTTAGAGGGTGCAACATGAAAGAATGTTAGAGGGTGCAATGTGGGGGAATATTAGAGGATGCAACATGGGAGAATGTTATAGGGTGCAACTTAGTGGAATGAAAAGGGTGCAATGTGGGGGAATGTTAGAGGATGCAACATTGGGGAATGTTAGAGTGGAATGTGGAGGAATGTTAGAGGGTGCAATGTGGAGGAATGTTAGACGATCCAACATGGGGAAATGTTAGAGGGTGCAACATGGTGGAATGTTAGAGGGTGCAATATGGGGGAATGTTAGAGGGTGCAACATGGAGGAATGTTAGAGGGTGAAATGTGGGGGAATATTAGAGGATGCAACATGGGGGATTGTTAGAGGGTGCAATATGGGGGAATATTAGAGGATGCAACATGGGGGAATGTTAGAGAGTGCAACAGGGCAGAATATTAGAGGGTGCAACATGGCGGAATATATGTAACAGGGTGAAAAGCTACAGGGTGCAACATGGCAGAATGTTAGGGAGTGCAACATGGAAATGTTAGTGGGTGTAAAATGGCGGAATGTTAGAGGGTACAACTTGAGGAATGATAGAGGGTGTAACATGGCAGAATGTTACAGGTAAAAACACAGCAGATTGATAGGGACATCTCTGTGTGGTTCTCTGTGTCTTACCTTGAGAGAGACTAGAGTAGGGTACAGTGTGGGTCTGTGTCTTATCTTGAGAGAGACTAGAGTGTGGTAGAGTGTGGATCTCTTTCTTACCTTCAGAGAGATTAGAGTGTGGTAGAGTGTGGATCTCTTTCTTACCTTCAGAGAGACTAGAGTGTGGTAGAGTGTGGATCTCTTTCTTACCTTCAGAGAGTCTAGAGTGTGGTAGAGTGTGGATCTCTTTCTTACCTTCAGAGAGACTAGAGTGTGGTAGAGTGTGGATCTCTTTCTTACCTTCAGAGAGACTAGAGTGTGGTAGAGTGTGGATCTGTCTTATCTTGAGGGAGACTAGAGTGTGGTAGAGTGTGGGTCTGTCTTACCTTGAGAGAGACTAGAGTGTGGGTCTGTCTTACCTTGAGAGAGACTAGAGTGTGGTACAGTGTGGGTCTGTCTTACCTTGAGAGAGACTAGAGTGTGGTAGAGTGTGGGTCTATCTTATCTTGAGGGAGACTAGAGTGTGGGTCTGTCTTACCTTGAGAGAGACTAGAGTGTGGTAGAGTGTGGGTCTGTCTTACCTTGAGGGAGACTAGAGTGTGGTACAGTGTGGGTCTGTCTTACCTTGAGAGAGACTAGAGTGTGGTAGAGTGTGGGTCTGTCTTATCTTGAGGGAGACTAGAGTGTGGGTCTGTCTTACCTTGAGAGAGACTAGAGTGTGGTAGAGTGTGGGTCTGTCTTACCTTGAGGGAGACTAGAGTGTGGTACAGTGTGGGTCTGTCTTACCTTGAGAGAGACTAGATGTGGTACAGTGTGGGTCTGACTTACCTTGAGAGAGAGACTAGACTGTGGCAGTGTGGGTCTGTCTTACCTTGAGAGAGACTAGAGTGTGGTACAGTGTGGGTCTGTCTTACCTTGAGAGAGACTAGAGTGTGGTAGAGTGTGGGTCTGTCTTACCTTGAGAGAGACTAGAGTGTGGTACAGTGTGGGTCTGTCTTACCTTGAGAGAGACTAGACTGTGGCAGTGTGGGTCTGTCTTACCTTGAGAGAGACTAGAGTGTGGTGCAGTGTGGGTCTGTCTTACCTTGAGAGAGACTAGAGTGTGGTACAGTGTGGGTCTGTCTTACCTTGATAGAGACTAGACTGTGTGGCAGTGTGGGTCTGTCTTACCTTGAGAGAGACTAGATGTGGTACAGTGTGGGTCTGTCTTACCTTGAGAGAGATTAGCGTGTGGTACAGTGTGGGTCTCTCTGTCGGGTATGCGGTCCCCGTGAACGGGTCCACTGATGTCGTTCATGTTTGGTCCGTCCTTCAGCATCTCCTTAAGGTCCCTCTCCAACATTGAGTCATCATCAACAGCCGCTGCGGTGGGCATGTTGTGGGGCAGTGCATCCTGGGCCATGCTGCAGGCTCTGCAAACAGCGCATTGAAACACATCCAAGTGCCACAACAGTGAGGTCCACACCTTCGAATGCCAAATGAGCAGTTTGTAAATATACTCTACACTCACAACATAATATGTATCATGATACTTAGTAAAATTAAAATTGTGTTGATTGTTATGGCTGTTATACAGAGTCATCTGGGTGAAGTGCATCTGAGGTCTGGGACAAGACCTGTTGTATTTTATTAATTCTAGCTTCAAAATGTGGTGCATTTTGAAGAGAATCAAATGTTCCCTTGATGATATATATATATATATATATATATATATATATAAGGAAAGAAATACAAACATGCATGTTAGAAGCTTTATTGTAAAATGTTAAGGTTTGAGCGGCAATTATCGTGTCAGTTGATTTCTTTATTTGTTTTCTTCATGGAACAATAGTAAGCGTTGGTATGAACATATGTACCACAAAAGAAACCACGACATTACTGCCATATGTCACCAGTCCATTCTTAAATATTCCTTTGTGTCTCAGTGGAATTCCCCTTCACATTCTTGGAAACTATAACAACTTTTCCATAGAAACGATGATGACAGCTTCACACCAGTGCAGATGTCCGCAAGTGTAAATTCGTTCGCCATAAACGCATATCATATAGTCTGGTTATTCTGATACCAGTATTTTGTTTTATCAATATTACATAATTGCATCGCGATATTAAATAACCAATACTGGTGGCAGTCTTCTTGTTTTTTGACCGAATGTCGTTCCGTGCTCAACAACATTTGTCAGTAACCCTGTCTTGACCCCTGACCAATCAGGTGCCACCAAAACACACACTAGCATGTGTGGCCGGAGTCCAGTCATAAACACGAAGTCGGTTGACATTAAGTCATTACAAATACAGATTGCAGGGCCTAGTTGGCAGGAAAACATGGATATCTAAAAAACTGATGTCTCCATCAATATGTATTAAAAATAAACTGCTTGCCAATAAAAAACCGTCACATTTTATGCACAACCTGACTATCTGGTGACATATTTGTTATCAATGGCAACCAGAAACTGAGGAACCATTATTGAACTTTTTTTTTAAACTGCAATAGTTATGAAGCTACAACTTGACATGCAAGCTGGTCTGAAATGTGTGCCAAATTGCATGGGACTGATTTACGATCGTTGCAGGGGTTGTACCAAAAATACACTTCAAGTTTTGGCTGTCTTTCAACACTGTTGTAACATTTTATGACGCTGTAGCACGCTTAATATGTATTTGTTCACAAAACAAACCTGTATGAATCATTGAATGTGAGGTGACAATGGCAATGCTTAACTGGTTGTTAAGAACTACTCTACTACTGTTAATAGGCTCCTGGATGAGGTAATTGACACAGCGCACCATAAATGTGATTTAAATGTTGTGCTATGCGGGTATGTAGGCAGTTGTACTGTAATTTCATTAACTTCACTTGTAGTCGATAAAAAGCTATACATGTGAGAATTCTATTCCTGTTGTGTTATGAATTTATGTTAGATCCGTTGACCATATAAGTTGTGAGGTTTGCCTAAAAGGCAATATTTTGTGTGGGCATTCACCTGGTGTTTTGTTGTACGCTGGCAGCCGGCAAGTTTTGTACTTTTTTTTACTTAATGTACTTTTTAATTTAACTTAATTAAGTACTTCTGTGCTCAAGGGAACACTTTTACTTAAGTAGTTTTTTGGGAGCTACTATTACTTTTTTACTTTACTTGAATACTTGTTCGAGCACTGGTAATGTGTATGGAGTGGTGTCAGAGTATGATGTGGTACCTAACCTAGTTGTCCAGAACTATGAACTATGAAGCCATTGCATCGAGTCTGTTTGGTGGGGCAGTTTATGTGTTATTCAGTGGTAAATGCCTGATACATTTGCACAGTGTTTAATTAATGTTATTTATGCTCTTACAGCACAAAAGTTTATGTAACCTGTAGCAAATTCAACATTGTTGCTTTAGAAACACTTCGATTTTTAGAGTTCTGCATTTAGTTGCAAAATACCAAAAAAAATGCAAGGGAGTCATTCACATCGGGGAGAGCAAAAGTTAGTTGGCAAAGTGATACAATTGGACTTTTAAATGCTTAAAATATAAGCCACATCAAAAGGGCTTGGTGTACAGACTACTCTTGTGGACATTACAAAAGCCAACTGGTGTGAAAAAGGCTTTACAATAGTGTGTTATGAAAGAATTACAAGTATATGTTGTGATTACCACCATACCCTTATCCATAAACAGTATTACTATCAATCACAGACACTCCCTCTATTAGAAATTATGCAAAAAAATACTGGCAAACCATTATCATAATCCCAAATTTTGCAAGACTAAATGTTTAACAGATGTTATGCCATTGACCTATAAAAACCCTGTTTCATTTATAATGATGTGCTTTCTATCAAGACTCAAGGCTGGGCCAGTGAAGTGGGTAAATCAGTAGGACCAGAAGGTATGCACCCTAGATTCCTAAAAGAATTATCGAGCCAATTATGTATACCATTAGCTAGGCTTTTTATAATTCTCTAGCTATGGGTGAGCTACCAAAGGAATGGAAACAGGGAAGGATCTCAGCAATATATAAAAAGGGAAGCATGGAAAAAGGCAGGAAATGACAGACCTGTAACTTGTAAGTATAACGAGTGTATTATGCAAATGCATGGAACAATGCAGTAAAGACCACATTGTTAATCATATGACATGTAATAACCTTTTCAGTAAACAACAATACGGTTTTATTAAAGGTTGTTCAACAGTACTACAACTATTAAACGCTATGGAATCATGGACCAAAGCATTAGATAGAGGAGACTCTATAGACACAGTGTATTTAGATTTCCTTTCAAAGGCTTTTGATACCATCCCCCACAGAAGATTGATAGGCAAACTAGAATCATATGGTATAAAAGGCTCAACATTAAGATGGATTGAAGCATTCTTGTCTGATCGTATACAACAGGTCAGCATAAACTGAACAAACTCTGACTGGACAAGTGTAACACCTAACCCTAACAAATTCCCACAGGGGAATGTCGTAGGACCAATCCTATTCATTCTGTATATAAACAATCTACCAAGCAGTATAGCTTCAAACTTATATATGTTTGTGGATGATACTAAAATTTGTAGAATGGTTAATAGCACAGATGACCATAACACACTACAAGAAGATTTAGATAAACTTACATCGTGGTCTAACCAATGGTTATTAAAATTTCATCCAGAGATTCCAGACAAATGTAAACTGATGCACGTGGGAAAAAAGGTGAACATAAGTATACTTACAATTTCGATATCAATAATAGGGTCCATGAGTTAGATCTTATAGAAGACAAAACATATATTGGGGTTATTATTGATTCAAAGCTAGAATTTGACAAGCATATCAACCAAAAGATTAATAAAGCAAACAGTATCATGGCAATTATTAGAAGGTCGTTTACAACCTTAAATGAAAATAGTTTTATACCACTATATAAAGCATTAGTATGAAGTCATTTAGATTATGCAGTAAGTGAATGGTCCCCTTATAAATAAAAATATATGTATGCAATAGAAAATGTGCAGAGACATGCAACTAAGTCATTTAGATTATGCAGTAAGTGAATGGTCCCCTTATAAATAAAAATATATGTATGCAATAGAAAATGTGCAGAGACATGCAACTAAGCAACTTCCAGGATTGCTCCCAGGATATTCCTTACCAGGAAAGACTTAAGAGGTTGAAACTCCCTACATTAGCATATAGAAGAACACACAGAGATATGATAGAAGTATATAAACAGTTAAAAGGCAATTATGATATAAATGTATCTTCTAACATTGTCATGTTGTGCAGACTGTGAAATAAAGGAAGGAACAAGGGGTCATACTTTGAAATTATTCCAAGAACGTTCACATGTAAATACACGAAAGGAGAGTTTTTAATCAGTTACAAAATTGTGAAACAATTTACCAGAACAGGTAGTAATTAAATGCACCTAGTATCAACACATTTACAAACTGTCTAGATAACCACTGGAGAACGGAAGAATTCCTCTACGACTACAAAGCTGCCTTGCCAGGAAGCCCTAGAGCTTATACAGAAACCGACGTAGATCTGCCTTAGTAAGTAAGCCCATCTTCTCGGACTCGGTCTCATATTTCAATTCAAGACAAGTTGTTTATAACTATGACATGTTCAATTTCATACAGTTTCTAGAGTTAGCGGTAGTATTTACAGTCTGTTTATCATGTTCCGTGGAATATTTACTTTCCGGCGCCTGCACCAGGCCAGTAGTTTGCAGAAACGGAGTCGGACATTGTCACGATTGCGATTGTGAATCTGATTCTGAATTAAATGATTGTCACCGACTGACCCGTGACCGACAAATATTATTTAAAAGCACCACACCTGGAATTGTTGCAGCAACAGCGATCCAGTATTTTACCCACCCTTAACTGCAGTCTTCCTCCGTGTGACTTGCCTAGTCGACTCTTTGTTCTAAATGAATAATGCTAACATGAAAGACAAAATGCTTATCGTTTCGAGGACAACTACAGATCGATGTGTATGTCTGTCTGTTCGTCGAGCGGTGTTGGCGGATGACGTCACCTATGTCAATTCCGGTTTGCCTCCATTTATCGCTCATGTCACGTCCAAACCCCAAACAGTTACTAAATCGCCGTCGTCGGATGCGGATTTTGTCTGTGTATATACTCAACATTCGAATTAACGCAAACTATTACAACACACGCACAGCATCATTTTTAGTGGTAGAAAATTAACCAAATATACGCTGCTACACCATACATGCATCAGCGAGTCCCGACCCAAGACCAAGGCCTAGATAGTACATGTCATAAGTACATTCCAATTCCTGCAGACGAACTAGTGATATCGCCGAGTCAACTAAACTTTTGAAGTCTAACAAAACTGCTATAAGTATGACGTGCATAGCATTTCGCGGACAAACTGGTGTGTGGCTAAACAGTGGACCACCAGACTTCGAAACGATGGCACTGGGCGACTTCAGGGAAGTAAAAGACGGGTGCAAAGCGATGGCTTTTAGCACTGACGGCAATCTGTTTGCTTTCGGCGATGACCGCAAAGTTAGCGTCATTGACATGCATACATCAGCGACAATAATGGAAACAGAAAAAACATATGCTCATGGCTTGACATTTTCTTCACGTGGCACCATTTTAGCGATGTGGGAGTCTCTTGCGGGTGCACCAAATTTGCATTTCTATAATGTAGCAACTAAAAAGCGAATAAACAGTATTGTCCAGAAGCGACAGAATCTCTGGTGGCCTCAGTGGAGTGCCGATGAACAGCTGGCAGCTGTGAGAGTAGGCACTGAAATCCACTTCTTCGAAAACAACCGCTATGAACAGGTTGCCAAGAAATTTGTTGTTCTCAAAATAGTCGATTTTCTCCTGCCGCCTAAAGCAGTAGCACCGTATCGTGTAGCAATCAATGTGGCAGGCTCACGAGGTCAGCTGCCACATGTGCGCATCTTTGAGTATCCAAAGTTCGGCAACATGTTGATGACACAGAGTTTCACCTGGGCAGATAAAGTTGAGATGAAATGGAACAATGCAGGAACAGCTCTATTGGTGTTGACAGCTATAAAAGAGGGGGAAACACATCTATATCTGATGAACCTGAACGATGTCAGCACTGAAGTAAATATATCCACTGATGGCTCTATCTACAGCGTTGAATGGAGCCCGAATAGCGATGAGTTCTGTGTGTTGTTTGGTTACATGCCGACATCTGCGACACTCTACAACATGCAGTGTGAACCCATCTTTGACTTCGGCTCCGGTCCACGCCATTTCATCTACTTCAACCCACAAGGCAGTATCCTCTGCTTCGTAGGCTATGGCAATTTGCATGGCAGTATGGAAGTGTGGGATCTACATAGTAAGCAGATCATAAACCGCCTCAGTGCCAGCGATATGACTCACTTTGAGTGGTGCCCTGATGGTGTACACATTCTTACTTCCAAACTGTCGCCTCAGTTGAAGGTGTCAAATGGTTACAAAGCGTGGCACTGTGGCACAGGCAAGTTGCTGCATGAGTGGTGTCCGGGTCATGACATTGAAGTGTGGAGGGTCAAGTGGCAGTCGGCATCAGACGGCATCTTCCCAGACCCCATTGGAAAACCTCTGCCTGCCCCAGCACAGGTAGGTTGATTTACTCATTGCAGTCACTTTAGGGTCATCTCAAGTTTGCACAGTAAAAAAACGTAATTTATTTCACTCATTAGGTGGCACCATTGTAGCAATTTATTTCCCCGTGCAATATGTAATGAAGACCTAACCTCCCATATGTAACGCTTTTAGCATATTTGGGGACTTGTGTTATTTTTGGGCCCGCCCCCAACGAAACTTCAGCAGACATCTATGGCTAGATGATGACACAGTAGTCATTCTGTGCAGTGCTGTCACCTTTGGAGGACCCACGACACGGAGTGACATCACTGTGTGCACAGAATGACTGCTGTGTCACCATCCAGCAGTAGTTGTCTGATGAAGTTTGCTGATACCAACTGAAACGTCACATGAACAAAAATAAACTGACTGTGAAATAAGAAAAATAATTTATACCAATTTGAACCACCCAGTCTGATGACCCTCTTCACTGGTAAGATTAATGACATTATTACTCACAAGTGCTACCCTGGCATTGGTATGAACATATGTACCACAAAAGAAACCACAGCATTACTGCCATATGTCACCAGTCCATTCTTAAATATTACTTTGTGTCTCAGTGGAATTCCCCTTCACATTCTTGGAAACTATAACGTTTCCGTAGAAATGATGACGACAGCTTCACATCAGCACAGATGTCCGCGAGTGTAAATTCGTTTGCCATAAACACATATCATATAGTCTGAGTATTCTGATACCAGTATTTTGTTTTATCAATATCACATAATTGCATCGCGATGTTAAATAACCAATACTGGCGGCTGTCTTCTTGTTTTTTGAAACTAATGTCATTCCATGCTCAACAACATTTGTGAGTAACCTCAGCTTGACCCCTGACCAATCAGGTGCCACCAAAACACACACTAGTATGTGTGGCCGGAGTCCAGTCATAAACACGAAGTCGTTTGACATTAAGTCATTACAAATACAGATTGCAGAGCCTAGTTGGCAGGAAACCATGGAGACTGGCAATTTGATGTCACCACAGTGCACACATCAGATGTCACCACAGTGCATACATCAACTGTCACCAGATAGAAGTTATACAAGTACCAACAAATATCATAAACTGTTGCAGACCAAGACCAGAGACAGCCACGTCACGTCTGACATGGCATGCCCCAGTGACACAGTCACAGACAACCATGAACGTCTCAAGAAAGTTCGCAACCTCAGAAAGAAGCTGCAGCAGATTGAGAAGTTGAAAGAGCAGCAAGCCACGGGCAAAACACTAGAGCTGAACCAGCGAGAGAAACTGAGTCGGGAGGCAGAAGTGTTGGAAGAACTCGCTCAGTTACAGTTGTAATGACTTACAGTTGTAACAACCGAGTCAGGGGGTGTTGGAAGAATGTGTTTCATTACAGCTGTAATCATGTAGTTGTAATTGCCGAGTCATGAAGTGTTGGGGTGAAATCTCAGTTACAGTTGTAATAACTGCATGGTAAGGTGTTGGGAGAACTTGATCAGTTACAGTTGTAATGATTGCATCATGAGATGTTGGGAGAACTTCTTAGTTACAGTTGTAATTATTGAGTTGTGAGGTGTTGGAAGAAGTTGCTCAGTTACAGTTGTAACAACCGAGTCAGGGTGTGTTGGAAGAACTCGCTCAGTTACAGTTGTAACGACTAAGTCGGGAGGTGTTGGAAAAAACTCACTCAGTTACAGTTGCAAGAACTAAGTTGGGAGGTGTTGGAATAACTTGCTCAGTTACAGCTGAAAGGACCGAGTGGTGAGTTGGAAGAACTTCCTCAGTTACAGTTGTAACAATTCACAGTTGTAATGACCGAGTCAGCTCCTTAGGTATTGGAATGACTTGCTCAGTTAGTTGTAATAACTTACATTTGTAATCACTGAATCAGGAGGTGTTGGAAGAACTCACCCATTTACACAATGACAAGTAAGTCAGGAGTTGGAAGAACTCGCTCTGTTACAGTTGTAATGAGTATGTCAGGAGGTATTGTGAATTATGTAAGTTAGAAAAATAATGACTGGGTCAGTAGGTGTTGGAAGAACTTGTTTAAAAGTTACAGTTGTAACAACTGTGTCACGTGATGTGTTGGCATTATTTCAGTTACATTTGTATAAACGACCGAGTCAGGAGGCATTACAGTTGTAACAACTGAATAAGGAGGTGTTAGGGAACTATCTGAATTACAGTTATAATGACTTGAGTCGGGCTCTGCATTAGTGAGACAATGAATGGTATTGTGATCTCTGTGTCAACACGGATGTGGGGAAAAAGAACTTCACATTTTGGAAATTAATGACATTTGTGATGTAATATTTTGTAGTTGCAAATTGATCCAGACTTAACAGATGGGTGTGTGTGTGTGCCCTTGACTGGCTTCGTGGTAGTCTTACTTAATGGATCAATAAAATAGTTTTTTATTTATAAGGCACCATGTAATGGTACAGTCAAGCTATAATGTAATTATTGATGATAATTACAATGACTGCAGAATTCTGTACATAGGTTCTAGCCTTATGCCATTGTTTTGTGTGGTAATGCGGATGAGGAAACACTGACGTGGACATACACAGTCATTCACTCACACAGTCACTCACTCACTCACTCACTCATTTGAAACAGTTGTCAGTGTAATGCAGACTTGTTTGTGCTGTATGATGTCAGGATACCAATGTAGATGGCATTGTTAACAAAAAAACCTGTTTTAAACCAACCTTGTATGTTTCTCAGTAATAAAATGTTCTTAATAGGTTGAATTTTGCAAGTTGCATTTAACAATCCCAAGATAATGTTCACAGGTTCAGTGTTGTGCCTTTGAAACGTTCAGATTATAATCACTCTCTAAAGACAGTGTTACAGAGGCACAAGCGGCTAACTGCAAGTCACTTTGATGTTCGATGTATTCTTGTGGTTCCCACATTCAACATGGCTGATTCAGCCAACTTCCTGCTAATAATTATCACCTGGCTTAAGAGGGTGACTTCGGGTAAGAGACTATACACTTTGTGATCACTTCAAACAATCGATAGAAAGATCTCCCACTGTAATACGTAGTACCAAGAATATACACACTATTGTAAAGTGGTAGATATTCATGTATTTGTTTTCACTACATAAAAGAACAACACATAAATGCAGAATATAATAAAACATTTAATATTCACAAACAGAACTGAACCAGAGTCTTGGGCAACAGTTTATTTATGTTAATGTATCAACGGTGGATCCAAGAAGTTCTGGGGAATTTGAATTCTGTCTAATTCCTGCCACACACCATAATGGTCTGAGTCCAATATTCTCATTCAGTCAGACCAACAAAGCTGTAAGTTATGAAGTTCTTTCTGTTGTTGCCTGTTTAAGCCAACAATATGGCCATATAGTATTAATTAATTTTCTTTCCATCCACTGTGCTGCTAATTTCAGTTACAACTATTATTTTTGTTATTTCAACATAACCTGAACTTTAAGTAACATGCTCTTTAAATATGTTGAAAAATAACATTAACAATGCTCTGTTTACTACATTCAAGTAGCATCGTGGTCACTGCATGTAGTGTGTCGTGTTCACTGCATGTAGTGTCGTGCTCAATGCATGTAGTGTGTCACATTCACTGCATGTAGTGTTGTGTTCACTGCATGTAGTGTCGTGCTCAATGCATGTAGTGTGTCATGTTCACTGCATGTAGTGTCGTGCTCAATGCATGTAGTGTGTCATGTTCACTGCATGTAGTGTCGTGTTCACTGCATGTAGTGTGTTGTGTTCACTGCATGTAGTGTGTCGTGTTCATTGTATGTAGTGTGTCATGTTCACTGTATGTATGATCATGTAGCATTGTGTTCACTGTGCTATGCTCATTTGTCTACACAAAATACAACTGTAAAAACATTTCATAATTTCCACAAACTATGCAAATCTTCATTTACAATACAAATGTTAATTTACAATTCATTAAATAACATAGTCAACACATATCTACATAATGATCATTATACATCTAACTAAAGTGTTGATGGTTGCAGTAGATTTACTACAAAGTGAAAGCAAAAGGACATACATTAGTACAAAATATTAAACCAGTTCATGCAAAAAATTCTTGATGTCATTTTACCATGGACGGATTTTATTTGACTAGGTTATGTAGTTTTAAATAACAACATGAAACCATCCCTATTAAGATCAAGACTTCATATCAAATGTATGTGGACAGCTCATCTTTAAGTGCAGGCGAGATTCAAACAGAAGAAGGAACACTACACATAGAGTACATGCATCGGTTGCTGTGATTTACGCATTGGCAAAAAAGTCGATGAGATCTTGGAGGTCATAATTGTCTAGTACAGAGAGCAACATTGGCACCTTGCTCTTGACATTCTGTCCTCGGAACTTGTACTTGTCAATGTACAGATCAGTAACCATCCCTGCAACAACAACATTCAAACAGGTCAGTAACCATCCCTACAACAACATTCAAACAGATCAGTAACCAACAACATTCAAACAGATCAGTAACCATCTCTACAACAACATTTAAACCGACCAGTAACCATCCCTGCAACAACAACATTCAAACAGATCAGTAACCACCCCTACAACAACAGCATTCAAACAGATCAGTAACCACCTCTACAACAACAACATTCAAAAAGATCAGTAACATCCCCTACACTACAACAAGAATATTCAAACAGGTCAGTAACCATCCCTGCAACAACAACATTCAAAAACTTTAGTAACCACAACTGCAACAACATTCAAACAGATCAGTAAGCATCCCCACATCAACAACATCCAAACAGATCAGTAACCATCTCTACAACAACAACATACAAACATATCAGTAACCATCCCCGCAACAACAACATCAGATCAGTAACCATCCCCACAACAACAACATCCAAACAGATCAGTAACCATCTCTACAACAACAACATACAAACAGATCAGTAACCATCCCCACAACAACAACATCAGATCAGTAACCATCTCTACAACAACAACATTCAAACAGATCAGTAACCATCCCTGCAACAAAAACATTAAAACAGATCAGTAACCATCTCTACAACAACCAACATTCAAACAGATCAGTAACCATCCCCGTAACAACAACATTCAAACAGATCAGTAACCATCACTGCAACAACAACATTTAAACAGATCAGTAACCATCCCTGCAACAACAGCATTCAAACAGATCAGTAACCATCCCTACAACAACAACATCCAAACAGATCAGTAACCATCTCTACAATAACCAACATTCAAACAGATCAGTAACCATCCCTGCAACAACAACATTCAAACAGATCAGTAACCACCCCTGCAACAACATTCAAACAGATCAGTAACCATCCCTGCAACAACAACATTCAAACAGATCAGTAACCATCCCTGCAACAACAACATTCAAACAGATCAGTAACCATCCCTACAACAACAACATTCAAACAGATCAGAAACCATCCCTACACCAACAACATTCAAACACCAGTAACCATACCTGCAGCAACAACATTCAAACTTGTCAGTAACCATCCCGCAACAACAACATACAAACAGATCAGTAACCATCCCTACAACAACAACATACAAACAGATCAGTAACCATCCCTACAACAACAACATTCAAACACCAGTAACCATACCTGCAGCAACAACATTCAAACTGGTCAGTAACCATCCCGCAACAACAACATACAAACAGATCAATAACCATCCCTGCAACAACAACATTCAAACAGATCAGTAACTATTCCTGCAACAACAACATTCAAACAGGCAGTAACAATCCATGCAGCAACAACATTCAAACAGACCAGTAATCATCCCTGCAACAACATCATCCAAACAGATCAGCAACAATGCCTACACCAACAATAGTTTTTAACCACTACGTAAGCATTCCTTCAAAAACAACAATATTTAAAAACAACAATATTCAAACAGATATGTAACCATTCCTACAAAAGAGCACTCAAATATAGTTGTAACCATTCCAGCAACAACAACAACACTATTCAAACAGCTCAATAACAATCCACATAAAAACAGCATTATAATATCTCTATAACCAACATTCACCATCAATAACCATTCCTGCATCAACTAAATCTGCAACAACAACATTCTACTAAATTTATAACCATTCCTGCAACAACTACATTAAAACGTCTGTAACCTTGCAGCAATAACACTGGCAAAACATTCATGTCTGACACAACAGCTGTGTGTCTTCAGCACAAGAGAAGACTGACATCAATGCACTAGTGTCAATCAATTTAAAGTGGCACTGAAGACACATCTTTTTACAAATTATGTTATCACTCAATGATTAATTATTCATACATTTATTTTTATCAATTTATTATTATAATTAATATATTTCATTGTTTTAATAGCTTAAATACTTGTGTTTAGTTTTTAAGACAACAATTATAGTTGATTTTATTCAGTAGTAATGATTGCATATGTTTTAGCACATTAGTATTTTTAAATATCTATGGTTTTATGTTATTAATTTATTTGCAATAACCATTCTAGAGTGCCCCAGAAAAATTATTTGGATGGGAATGCCATGTAAGAAATATATTATTACTACTACCAAAAATAGATAAGCGAGCGAAAAATGAACAACTCAGAACACATCCAAAACATAAAATTCTACGGTCGCTAGCACCCTCAAGGCTCGTCCTGTCCCGACGATCTTGGTATCAATTGAAAGGATGCACTTTTTGTTATTCTAGCGTCATCTAGATTTCCCGGTAACCGTTCAAAGAACACCGATAAATGGAACTACAATCACGCCGTTTTTGTTGTTCTGTACTGTTCCGAACCATGTTGGATGCGGGTGCTCAGTACAATAATCTTCCGATTGCGGCGCTGTTTTCCTCATTTGCATAGGTTCAGACATGCGCAGTTCACCATTTCTTGATTTCATGTTATAAGCTCCACCCACTTTTAAACCGCGGCGAAACTGGTGTGCTTTGATCGCAGCGAAACCGATATATAGCTACGTCGGCGTGACGTCACAATAACGTACGCCACCCAACGGGTCTAAATTCGTCGCGTTGGTTGGTTGATATACGTGATTGTGACGTCACGCCTACTTCGCGTATGTCATTTTAGCAGCCGTTTGAAAGTGGGTGGAGCTTATACCATGAAATCAGATAGTGGTGCCTCAATCGGTAGATTGGTGAAATGTGTCGACGAAACAACATGGTTCGCAGTGTCTAAGACACCGGAACGGGCCCGGTTGTAGGTCCGTTTTTAGTTAATTTTAGGAATGCCTATCAGGAAACCATTTGTATGTTTGAATAGCAGAAAGCTTAAACTTCCAAACAACATCAATATTGTTGGGATCCGACGAACCGTAATGGTACTAGCAGTCATTCAAAAGGCGTTTTTGGAACGTGTTTGACAGTTGTTAATTTTTTGCTCGCTTATCTATTTTTGCTACTACTGACCGTAGACTCTCTCCAAGTGGCAGGGCTGTTTCTTAAACTCTTCCTGCAGCTTCTCGTAGTCACCCAGGATCTGGCGGTACTCAGGCGACATGAATGAGATGTCAGACTCGTGCACCTGCAGCTCCTGCAAGGACAGGTAACATCTGTCAATACAACATGTAAGTACAGTCAACACATGTCAAGTACAGTTGACACACATCAAATACAGTCAACGCCTGTCAGTCAACACCTTCAAGTACAGTCTTCACCTGTTAAATACAGTCAACACCTGTCAGTCAACACCTGTCAGTCAACACCTGTCAGCCAACACCTGACATGCAGTCTACACCATCAAGTGCAGTCAACAGTTGACACCCGTCAAGTACAGTCAACACATGCCAAGTACAGTCAGCACATGTCAAGTACAGTCAACACCCATCAAGTACAGTCAACACCAATCAAGTACAGTCAACACACGCATTCCCCTCCTGTAAGTACAGTCAACACCAGTCAGGACAACATATGGATGATATAAGTACAGTCTACACCCATCAAAACAACATATGGCTGATGAAAGTACAGACAACACCCTTCAGGACAACATATGACTGATGAAAGTATTGTCTACATCCATCAACACAACATGTGACTGATGTCAGTATAGTCTACACAAATCAAGACAACATACGGCTGATGAAAGTACTGTCTATAGCCATCAAGACAACATATGGCTGATGTGTGTACAGTCAACACCCATCAGGACAACATATGGCTGATGTATGTACAGTCAACACCAATCAGGACAACATATGGCTGATGTATATACAGTCAACACCCATCAGGACAACATATGGCTGATGAAAATACAAACAACACCCGTCAGGACAACATATGGCTGATGAAAATACAAACAACACCCGTCAGGACAACATATGGCTGATGAAAATACAAACAACACCCGTCAGGACAACATATGGCTGATGTAAGTATAGTCAACACCCATCAGGACAACATGTGGCTGATGTATGTACAGTCAACACCCATCAGGACAACATATGGCTGATGTATGTACAGTCAACACCAATCAGGACAACATATGGCTGATGTATGTACAGTCAACACCCATCAGGACAACATATGGCTGATGAAAATACAAACAACACCCGTCAGGACAACATATGGCTGATGAAAATACAAACAACACCCGTCAGGACAACATATGGCTGATGAAAATACAAACAACACCCATCAGGACAACATATGGCTGATGTAAGTATAGTCAACACCCATCAGGACAACATATGGCTGATGTATGTACAGTCAACACCAATCAGGACAACATATGGCTGATGTATATACAGTCAACACCCATCAGGACAACATATGGCTGATGAAAATACAAACAACACCCGTCAGGACAACATATGGCTGATGTGTGTACAGTCAACACCCATCAGGACAACATATGGCTGATGTATGTACAGTCAACACCAATCAGGACAACATATGGCTGATGTATATACAGTCAACACCCATCAGGACAACATATGGCTGATGAAAATACAAACAACACCCGTCAGGACAACATATGGCTGATGAAAATACAAACAACACCCGTCAGGACAACATATGGCTGATGTAAGTATAGTCAACACCCGTCAGGCCAACATATGGCTGATGTATGTACAGTCAACACCCGTCAGGACAACATGTGGCTGATGTATGTACAGTCAACACCCATCAGGACAACATATGGCTGATGTATGTACAGTCAACACCAATCAGGACAACATATGGCTGATGTATGTACAGTCAACACCCATCAGGACAACATATGGCTGATGAAAATACAAACAACACCCGTCAGGACAACATATGGCTGATGTATGTACAGTCAACACATGTCAGGACAACATATGGCTGATGTAAGTATAGTCAACACCCGTCAGGACAACATATGGCTGATGAAAGTACAGTCAACACCCATCAGGACAACATATGGCTGATGTATGTACAGTCAACACCCATCAGGACAACATATGGCTGATGTATGTACAGTCAACACCCATCAGGACAACATATGGCTGATGTATGTACAGTCAACACCCATCAGGACAACATATGGCTGATGTATGTACAGTCAACACCCATCAGGACAACATATGGCTGATGTATGTACAGTCAACACACATCAGGACAACATATGGCTGATGTATGTACAGTCAACACCCATCAGGACAACATATGGCTGATGTATGTACAGTCAACACACATCAGGACAACATATGGCTGATGTATGTACAGTCAACACCCATCAGGACAACATATGGCTGATGTATGTACAGTCAACACACATCAGGACAACATATGGCTGATGTATGTACAGTCAACACCCATCAGGACAACATATGGCTGATGTATGTACAGTCAACACCCATCAGGACAACATATGGCTGATGAAAATACAAACAACACCCGTCAGGACAACATATGGCTGATGTATGTACAGTCAACACATGTCAGGACAACATATGGCTGATGTAAGTATAGTCAACACCCGTCAGGACAACATATGGCTGATGAAAGTACAGTCAACACCCATCAGGACAACATATGGCTGATGTATGTACAGTCAACACCCATCAGGACAACATATGGCTGATGTATGTACAGTCAACACCCATCAGGACAACATATGGCTGATGTATGTACAGTCAACACACATCAGGACAACATATGGCTGATGTATGTACAGTCAACACCCATCAGGACAACATATGGCTGATGTATGTACAGTCAACACCCATCAGGACAACATATGGCTGATGAAAATACAAACAACACCCGTCAGGACAACATATGGCTGATGTATGTACAGTCAACACATGTCAGGACAACATATGGCTGATGTAAGTATAGTCAACACCCGTCAGGACAACATATGGCTGATGAAAGTACAGTCAACACCCATCAGGACAACATATGGCTGATGTATGTACAGTCAACACCCATCAGGACAACATATGGCTGATGTATGTACAGTCAACACCCATCAGGACAACATATGGCTGATGTATGTACAGTCAACACCCATCAGGACAACATATGGCTGATGTATGTACAGTCAACACACATCAGGACAACATATGGCTGATGTATGTACAGTCAACACCCATCAGGACAACATATGGCTGATGTATGTACAGTCAACACCCATCAGGACAACATATGGCTGATGAAAATACAAACAACACCCGTCAGGACAACATATGGCTGATGTAAATATAGTCAACACCCATCAGGACAACATATAGCTGATGAAAGTACAGACAACACCTGTCAAGACAACATATGGCTGACAACACCTGTCAGGATAATATGCACATCCTGTAAGTACAATTAATACCAGTCTATTCCAGTCAAGACACACTTTCATGTCCTGTAACAACACCAGTAGGGACATTAATTTTCCATTTAAAAAGGCAAATTCTGTTTTAGTTCCAATTCATAATTACATTTAAAAAAGAAAATTACATTTCAATTGCATGTCAGATCAAAAATTAACATAAATTATGTTCCAACTAACAAATATTCTGTTTCACAAAGGCAAATTCTGTTTAAAACAAGTTTGAACGATGCTGCAACATTGCTGCAGCACACAGACGACGTAGTAGCTGGGTTGTAGGCCTACGTAGCAGCTTGAAGCTGCTGTAAACTGAGTCAAAGTGCCTTGCCTTGAGAGCCTCAATCAGCTGAACCTTCTTGGCCAGGAGCAGCTGATACTCCAGCTTTGGATGGATCATTTGCAGAGTGTAGGGAATCGACTCATCATTGATCTCTGAAAGCACATGTTTATCTACATTAAATTCGGTGCGGGAAGAGTGTCATAGAAGTAACAGTAACAAGATAAATTTTTACACACACAGTGCTTTAAACTTGACACCCAGATCTGTTTAATCAAGCACTATCTTGACTTCTCTGGGAAGCATTCAGCCACATTTCAATTAATGTGCGAAAACTATTTGTACACAGATATCCACCACTATCCATCAGTACACACTGTTGTCTGTTCAGTGGAATTTGCAAAATGTCACTTACATGGCTGGGTGGACTTAGTTACCTGTCAACTGACTCAGATGTGACTGACTGAGTCTACCACGGATTGAATCAACCGTGGACTGAGTCAACCGTGGACTGAGTCAACCGTGGACTGAGTCAACCGTGGACTGAGTCAACCGTGGACTGAGTCAACCGTGGACTGAGTCAACCGTGGACTGAGTCACCTGTGGACTGTGTCAATTGTGGACTGAATCCACTGTGGACTGACTCAACCGTGGACTGAATCAACTGTGGACTGAGTCAACCATGGACTGAGTCAACCATGGACTAAGTCAACTGTGGACTGAGTCCACCTTGGATTGAATCAACTGTGGACTGAGTCAACTGTGGACTGAGTCCACTGTACCCCACAAGTATCTCATTATCTCATAAACTGACACAACCACCTTAAGGTGGTTGCATGGATCGGCTATTATATGCTTGTTTTGAATTAATTATTTTTAATATAAGTTTTGAAGATAAGCTAACCATTTTATTTCATTTTGAGAAACTCCCCAAAAGAAATTTTGTATGGTTGTAAGTACAAACATGTTATTGACATTCAGACGGTTTTTTTGGTAAACAAATGCATATTAAGTTTGATACAGCTTCATAAACATTTTGTTACAATGTTGAAAGACATCATGACCCCTTCACCAAACATAAAACCATCCCGTGCAATTTTGGGTAAACACAAGTCGAGTTCATATGCCAAGTTATGGCTTTGTAAGTATTGTAGTTTTTATAAAAAGTTACATTAAGTAATACTTCCTGGTTGTTACCAATAATACAAGTGTCACTAGATGCTTGTTTTTTGCTTAGAAATGTGACTTTTTTACTGGCATGTGGCTTATTTCAATACAATTTGACAGACACTTCTATTACTGAGATTTCCCCCTAAGGTTTTCCCGCCAAGTTGTCTCATGATATTGTGTTACGAAGGGCCATGTGTAGAACGTGTTGTGGTAGACAAGATTGATTGACACCTGCTGGGGTCAGTCACGTGTCATTGCAAATGGCAGCTGAGGTCTACTATTATGATCAGCATTCATGGTGAATGAATTTATGTTTGAACTGGGCTGACGCACACGTGATCGTCACTATGGAAACATCGTCAGTTTCCAAGAATCTGAAAAGGGACTTTCCACAGACACACTAAAAATACTAGTTTTTAAAGGACTGTTTGGTGATATATGGTGATAATGCCTTGGTTTTTTTAATAGTACACATGTTCATACTGACACCTACTAATGTTCTATGAAGAAAAAAATAAAGAAATCAACTGACATGATACCCGGTGCAGCTACCTTAAATATTTGAAGAAGTCAAAAGTTTACACTTTAAAATTGCCAGTTCTTTGTTTTGATAACTTCTGTAAATGACACTGGAGATTGCTGGCTACTGTTGACGTAAACTTACCGTAGGAGATCTCAAGTCTGATCTTTTTCTTTGTAGCCTCCTTTGTGAGGACGTCCTTTAGGATGGAGATGGTGGAGATGTTCTCTGAGCGGAAGGTTGCTTCTCCCTTCCTGTGTCAACACAGATCACAAGGTACCTACTGTAGCTGTCTCTAACAACCCGTGTCTTTCTATAGTCAGTCCATGTTACTTTATCCAATGATATATCATGCTGTGTTCCTCATATATGTAGCTACAGAGGAACCTCCCTATTAAGGTCACCTTTGGGGCTGGACAAAAGTTACTTTAATTGCGAGGTGTCCATATTAGCAGGACTAATATCCTACACTTTATTGTATGTGGAAATAATTTGGGACTGTCCTAAGGTGACCTTAATTGTGAGGTGGCTGTATTACTGAGGTGATAATAAAGAGTGATTCCACTGTATACAAATGTTAATAATAATAATAACTAGTTTATCCATGGGGCAACAAACCATGTCACCCTTTGGCGAATGACTCACCACTCAATTTGTTTTCGGTAATATAAATAACTCTAAATAGCTATGGTTGTGTTTTCTTAAATACATCGATACTTGGTAGAATAAGATCAAAGGCCAATGGCCCAATGAAGCAAAAGAACATAGAAAGAGATGAGTGAGCCACTTGCAATGATTCAAAGTGAACATAGAAATATCTTATTATTATCGAGCTTGCGTATGTAGGTCACTGTTTCCCTCTTAGACGGCCTGAACCTCATACTTTCAGGGATTAATCTCCAACCCCTAGAATAGGACGCGCCTCTTATATCTTTTAAAAATACCTCATGTATGTCAAGACACTTTTATAGGTTAAATCAGTTTGTTCCTTAATGGTTCTGAACTTAAAACGTAAAGTGTGTGTAATATGTAAAACATAAAGTGCGCATAATTAATATGTAAAACATAACAAAACAATGACAGGAACCGCACACGTACGGCAAAAACTTCAGGGAAACGGCCCTTGCATCATAGACTTACCAACATGGAGCAGACACAGACACTAATGCTGATGTCTACCCTCATGCCAATAGCACAGCAACGTGAATATTATTTGACAATTCTACACCATCATGACTTGGGCCTATCGATGGACGTAAACTTCCCATTCTCTTCTACAGTCATCATTTTGAACAAACAACGAATATCTGCGAATGCATTATGGTGTTAATGTAACAATACTCTGTGTTTCTAATATTTTGTAAATATTACTTTCATGACTGTCTTCTACCAAGGCATCTCATCAAGTGACGGGCATTTTTTGCTGGTATAGATAATAATACTACCTGAGAGGCAGGTGTTGCGTACCTGTACTTGCACTCGAGCAGTGTGCCCAGGAAGGTGGACATGAAGTTGAAAGTGACAGTGTCCCCGGCCGGAGTCCTGTCTGGCAGCTCGGGCAGACAGAAGGTGACCCAGGAGTGGACCTCCGCCAGACTGAAGTTGCCGGTCAACTTGAGAGTATTGAAGGGTCTAGTGACCAACAGGACAACATCAGCACAGTGTCATACAACACATCTACGCAATGTAACAAGACATGTTTGTTGTATGTGCATGATACTTGTAGACAAGCTCTTACCTAACCACTTAGTGTTTGTGTCGTACTGGTGGCTTGTAATGAACTGCAAAGTATTTATTTGAGTTCCTATGTCAATAGAAACACACCTGATATGTTAGTATGTATGTGCGTGCGGCATGAATATGAAAGGTGTGTGTGTGTGTGCGTGTGCGTGTGCGTGTGCGTGTGTGTGAGTGTAAACCATGTGTGTGGTAACATCTGTCTTGGTCGATGGTTTGTTCATGTGTGTGAACACGTGTGTGTGTGTGTGTGTGCATGCATGGGTATGTGTGTGTGCATGTGTACACATGTGTGTGCATGCACATGTGTGTGTACATATGTATGCCATGTTTACAAGTTATCACCTGTCTTGATTGAATGCATGTGTGCATGTACGAACATGTGCATGAGTGTGTGCTTGATTGTGTATGAGCACAGGCAATATCAGCATCATGTCACCTCTCATGGTCAAAGGTGTGTGCACGCTGATGCAGTGACATGGGTTTGATCTGGTAGCGTCGTAGCTGACAAGTCTTGGGTTGCAGGCGAGGGGTGATGTATGCCTGCAAGGTGCCGTACTGACCCTCGATCGACCGAATTTTCACTTCAAGTCGCGTTGTGTTGGCTTGACACCTGGTGGCAGTACGTTGAACTTTATGTATGACACATACATGATTTAAGATGTGCTTTAAGAGTGCTACAGCAGAATAACTAAGAGTTCCTTCAAGAGAACATCTGGTTTATCTAGTCCAATGACACTGCAAGACTGGGCAGCAACAGAGGATAGAACACACAGCTATGTCTAAAACATCTCAGAACAATGATAGAATGAAAACAAGTACTTGTAAGTAGTGAGGGAACGAGTACCTGTAAGTAGTGAGGGAACGAGTACCTGTAAGTAGTGAGGGAACGAGTACCTGTAAGTAGTGAGGGAACGAGTACCTGTATGTAGAGAGGGAACGATTACCTGTATGTAGTGAGGGAACGAGTACCTGTAAGTAGTGAGGGAACGAGTACCTGTAAGTAGTGAGGGAACGAGTACCTGTAAGTAGTGAGGGAACGAGTACCTGTAAGTAGTGAGGGAGCGAGTACCTGTAAGTAGTGAGGGAGCGAGTACCTGTAAGTAGTGAGGGAGCGAGTACCTGTAAGTAGTGAGGGAACGAGTACCTGTAAGTAGTGAGGGAACGAGTACCTGTAAGTAGTGAGGGAACGAGTACCTGTAAGTAGTGAGGGAACGAGTACCTGTAAGTAGTGAGGGATCGAGTACCTGTAAGTAGAGAGGGAACGAGTACCTGTAAGTAGTGAGGGAACGAGTACCTGTATGTAGTGAGGGAACGAGTAGCTGTAAGTAGTGAGGGAACGAGTAGCTGTATGAAGTGAGGGAATGAGTAGCTGTAAGTAGTGAGGGAATGAGTAGCTGTATGTAGTGATGGAATGAGTACCTGTCGGTAGTGAGGGAATGAGTACCTGTCGGTAGTGAGGGAATGAGTACCTGTCGGTAGTGAGGGAATGAGTAGCTGTAGGTAGTGAGGGAATGAGTAGCTGTAGGTAGTGAGGGAATGAGTTGCTGTAGGTAGTGAGGGAATGAGTAGCTGTAGGTAGTGAGGGAATGAGTAGCTGTAGGTAGTGAGGGAATGAGTAGCTGTAAGTAGTGAGGGAATGAGTAGCTGTAAGTAGAGAGGGAACGAGTACCTGTAAGTAGTGAGGGAACGAGTACCTGTATGTAGTGAGGGAACGAGTAGCTGTAAGTAGTGAGGGAACGAGTAGCTGTATGAAGTGAGGGAATGAGTAGCTGTAAGTAGTGAGGGAATGAGTAGCTGTATGTAGTGATGGAATGAGTACCTGTCGGTAGTGAGGGAATGAGTACCTGTCGGTAGTGAGGGAATGAGTACCTGTCGGTAGTGAGGGAATGAGTAGCTGTAGGTAGTGAGGGAATGAGTAGCTGTAGGTAGTGAGGGAATGAGTTGCTGTAGGTAGTGAGGGAATGAGTAGCTGTAGGTAGTGAGGGAATGAGTAGCTGTAGGTAGTGAGGGAATGAGTAGCTGTAGGTAGTGAGGGAATGAGTAGCTGTAAGTAGTGAGGGAATGAGTAGCTGTAAGTAGTGAGGGAATGAGTAGCTGTAAGTAGTGAGGGAATGAGTAGCTGTAAGTAGTGAGGGAATGAGTACCTGTACGTAGTGAGGGAATGAGTACCTGTAAGTAGCAAGGAGGTAGTTGCCTTCCTCGGGGTTGAAGGCACTGTAGCTGACGACAGCCGAGTTCTTCTCCACATCCAACAGATCCACCGGCACGTCACACTGCAAGCACATGACTGTCAGCAATCACACTGAAGCACAGCACATGACTGTCAGCTGCAACACTGCAAGCATATCACTGTCAGCTGTCACACTTCAAGCACATCACTGTCAGTGGTCACACTGCAAGCACATCACTGTCAGCAGTCAGACTTCAAGCAAACATGTGTCAGCGATCACACTGCAAGCACGTGACTGTCACATGAGACCCACCTGTAGCAGGACGTTGTCGATAGGCACCTGGACCTCTATACTGAGTGTGTAGCTGGCGTCATCGCGGTTCAACACAAACTTGTCATTGATGTTGAAGTACGGCACGGCTGAGATGCTGTTGCCATCTTTCGACCGGTCCTGGTAGTTCTCTCGCTCCCTCACAATACGGTGCTGTAGCTCCTCAATCTCATGCCTGCATCATCGTCACCATCATCATTATCACATTTGTCATCATCATCATCATCATTATCACATTTGTCATCATCACATTTGTCATCATCATCACATTTGTCATCATCATCATCATCATTATCACATTTGTCATCATCATCATCATCATTATCACATTTGTCATCATCATCATCATTATTATCACATTTGTCATCGTCACCATCATCATTATCACATTTGTCATCATCATCATCACATTTGTCATCATCATCATCATCATCACATTTGTCATCATCATCATCATCACATTTGTCATCATCATCATCATCACATTTGTCATCATCATCATCATCATTATCACATTTGTCATCATCATCATCATCATCATCACATTTTCATCATCATCATCATCATTATCACATTTGTCATCATCATCATCATCATTATCACATTTGTCATCATCACCATCATCATTATCACATTTGTCATCATCATCATCATCACATTTGTCATCATCACCATCATCATTATCACATTTGTCATCATCATCATCATCATTATCACATTTGTCATCATCATCATCACATTTGTCATCATCATCATCATCATTATCACATTTGTCATCATCATCATCATCTTTTTTCTGAACACTACATATGGTTTCTACATTTGTTGCACATTACATAAAATGTCCCCGACTGTTGGATGGTTGGATTAGTGGATGGCTTACGTAGCTCAGAACAATCACCAAAAATGTGTGTATCATCCGAACAATCAATTGACATCTGGTAGAAATTGTTAACTGGTAAGAACTCTTAACTTACAGGGAATTTTTGAAAATAAAAGCATTACTTTTATTCCAAGGTGCCATAAACGAGCCCCTGAAAGTTTAGTGCCCAAAATGCAAACCTTCCAGCAGGAAAACGTTAATATATCTATATACATACATATACACACATATTCTAGGTCGATTACAGTTAGATACTAGTCCAGGTGTTGACCAGTGAAGCGTACATTTGGGTCCACACGATGTTTTTTGCATTTTTGTAACCTTCTAACCTTCTAGGTCAATACTCCGACTGATGCCACCCAGGCACCCTAGAAACTCATTAATATGCAAATTAGTTATCGCTATTAAATATATACTACTTTTCTGAATATCTCTAATTGTAAACATCCAAACAATCAAACTGATGTGCCCAAATGCATGTTTTCAGGGTATTGTGGTATTATTATGTCAGTGAACAAATTATAGTATGTAAATTTGTTGCATGAATATGCAGATTACCTCTGACCAATATAACTTGACGATATTCTTTTATATCTCAATAGGCGAGCGGTAGGCACTACCTAACATACCAACTTAAATGCCCCCCTCCCCGTATAAACACCCAAGTGGTATATCATTTGAAAACCCTAGATATCCCATCATAACGAGGCCTATCGTAAAACTAGCTTGACTCCAAAGTCAAACAAGGTTACTGTCAAATGATAAATTTTCGAAATTGTCCGCGTCCGCAAATGCCTTAGAATTACAATGGTTGCATATCTACTTTAATTAATAATAAAATAGCCATATCATATATTTTTGGAACGCTTACTGTCTCCCCGTCAACATGAGATATGATGTGGAGCTGTTACCATGTATAATAAGTGTGGAGCTAAGGTCACACAAGGTCACCATCAAATTATGAATATCCGAACTTTTATAATACCGCAGACATCATAAAGTTACAATTCTGTAACTATGGGCATGTTGTAGACGTCGTGAAAGACCAATTTCGTCCTGTCAGAATGATATCTGACTTGGAGGTGTCAGCTGCTGGAGTTTGTGTGGAGCAATGACCAAACAGTGTCAAGCGATAAATGTTTGAAATTGCGCCATCCCGCAAACGTTATACAATACCAATGGTGGCTTACATCTACGTTACCTATCTACTCATGGCCACGTCATATACCTTTGGAAAGCCTACTGTCTCCTCGTAAATACAGGATACCATGGGGAGCTAGTGGTACAGTAAGTGTGGAGTGAAGGTCAAGCAAGGTCATCTCCAAATGATAAGTGTTCAAAACTGCTCCATTCCGCAAACATTGTACAATTACAATGTTTGCATATCTACTTTGTCTACCTGCACTAGGCCATGTTATACAACTATGTGTACTGTATCCCCGTCAAAATGATTGGTATGAAATTGTAAAGTGTGGAGTGAAGGTTGAACAAGGTCACCATTAAGATGCATTTTCGAAACTGTGCCATTCCGCAGATCTTAGGCCAGCCAACATATGTGATGTTATATTCTACCAAATTTTTGCACCACCCATGAGACGTTGGGATGGGATGGGAAAATTAGTGTTGGTTGATGGCACTAATTTTGGCATTCAATTGAGGCAATTTTGAATATAAATGTCATTTTGAGGGTCACAAACTCAAACTTGTATCAAAATATTTGTATTAATTAACTGGTATGTTCTTGTGCACATGACAGCCTCTTCACATCCCATGTCCACCCCCAGCCATCTGGAGTGGACGTCTGCTGATGAACCGACTGACTGGTCAACCAAATAAATGAGTTGTTGGAATATCTTAGTTTAGTAGTATTATTCCTTTGACAGAATATATCTTTTTCATTGCCTCTATAACGGAGACCATGCATGCTGCAACTGTTGTTACAGAGGGCAATGGTGATGCGTTCCAGGAGTTGAAGTGCCGTGAATCTAGATCCAAGTGGATGTGTGAATGTTGTGGGTCCTTCATGGTATGAAGTTTAGCTTTCCCATGCTATTGACAACTGGCAAGGACATGGACAGGTCTTTTCCCAAAGGATGAAGGAAGCTGTTGCCATTAAGATGAATAATGTTATTGCCTGTCCCAAAAGCCTATCCAAATGTAAGCAGCTGGATATAAACTTGACCAGCTCATAACTCCTAAAGATCGGAAACACATTGCGTATCATCATGGCTTTGATCCTTTTTCCACAAAGCATTTTGCACAAGGAACAACAGTTGCGTGCCAGGTTCTTCAAGGTCTTACTGGATGTAGCATGTCATAGTTGCACCTAGTGACGACGGCTGAGGTGTCTGAAGTGTCAAACACTTCCTTTCAACCGAGATAGTGGAGCTTTGCAACCTTAATGGAGGGAATTGCAAATACCTCCATAATATCGCGATGGAAGTATTTCCAGTTTATTGGCACCTTGTCGTCCCACGTTACTTTCCTCAGAATCCCGTTACCATGTTTCTCCCTTGTGGATTATTTGATCCTGCTGGCGAGGTACGTGTCCCGGTTGACGCCAATATTGTTGGAGTGAATTAAGTGCTTCATGATGTGAGGAAGAACAAAATGTCTGCATAACTCATCAAACATGGTGATGCTGGTTGATGCATCAGTTGACGGTGACCTTCAACTTTCACTCCACAGTTAGACCACTACTTTACAACACAACGCCATGCCTCATTTTGACGGGGATACAGTACACATAGGTGTATAACATGGCCTAGTGTAGGTAGACAAAGTAGATGTTATGCATGCAAACATTGTAATAGGACCACGTCTGCGGAATAGCGCAGTTTTGAACATTCATCATTTGGTGGTGTCTTGACCTTCATTCCACACTTACTGCACCCCTTGATAACTCCCCGTGGTATCCCGTATTTACAGGGAGATAGTAGGCTTTCCAAAGCTATATGATGTGGCCATGAGTAGATATAAGCCACCAAAAACATTGGTTTTGTATCATGTTTATGGGATGACATAATTTCGAACATTTATTACTTGACAGTGATACTGTTTGATCATTGCTCCATACAAACTCCGTCAACCGATACCTCCAAGTCATATCACATTTTGACGGGAAGAAATGTTTATTTCACAATGTATATAACATGTCCAAAGAAATGAAGTAGATACAGAGTTATTGGTACTTTATGATGTTTGCGGTATTGCAGAAGTTTGAACTTTTTAAAAATTAACAGTGCATGGAAATTGAAGACTGCCTCACCAACAACAACAGCAAAAGAGCATACCAAGTCTTGAGAGAATTGACAAAGCAAAGGCAGGAGAAAGTAAACACAATTCAAGACAAAGATGGGAAATGCCTCACCGAAGAAGAAGAAAACAGTTGGACGGAATACTGTTCGGAGTTATACAACTTAGAGATCCAACCAACGGAGATCCTAGTTTTCTAGCCAGCCAAGAATCATCAAATGAGGACGACTTTTCAATTTTACGTGAAGAAGTGGAGACAGCTGTAAGATCATTGAAGAAGGGAAAAGCTGCTGGATTTGACAACATCCCAGCAGAACTGATAATGAACGGAGGAGAAATGGTGATAGACATCCTCACCAACATCTGTAACAAAATCTGGCAGACTGGAGAGTGGCCAACAACATGGACTCAATCACTGATAATTACTCTCCCCAAGAAAGGCAACCTACAACAATGTCAAAACTACCGAACCATCAGCCTCATTAGCCATGCGAGCAAAGTGATGCTGAGAGTCATCTTGAACAGACTGAAACCTCAACTAGAAGAGATCATCGCCGAAGAACAGGCGGGCTTTTACAGTGGAAGAAGCACTACAGAACAAATATTCAATCTTCGTGTTCTGGGTGAGAAATATCTGCAACATCAACAGAAACTATTCCATGTCTTCATTGATTTCAAGTAGACATTTGACAAGGTGTGGCATGCCGCACTATGGGCGACAATGAAGAACTACAATATTGGACGAAAACTAGTACACACCATCGAGCAGCTATACGCTAAAGCTAGCAGCGCAGTACTGGTGCAAGGCGCTGTAGGTGAATGGTTCCACACATCAGTCGGAGTCCGTCAAGGATGCCTCTTGTCACCTACATTATTCAACATATTCCTGGAACGAATAATGACAGATGCCCTGGAAGATCACACTGGCACAGTCAACATTGGAGGACGCATCATCACCAACCTACGGTTCGCTGATGACATCGACGGGTTGGCTGGAAGTGAAGAGGAACTTGCTAACCTTGTGAACAGACTGGACGAAACATCAGCCAGATATGGAATGGAAATTAGCACAGAAAAAAAAAAACTAATGACAAACAGCAAAAACGTAATGAGGTCCCGAATAACTGCCAATAGACGCGAACTGGAAACAGTAAGTCAGTTCAAGTACCTCGGAGCTATAATCAATGACGAGGGTTCCAGGAACGAAATCCTTGCAAGGTCTGCGCAAACATTAGCAGCACTGGCGAAATTGAAACCAGTTCGGAGAGAGAAGAACATCGCACTGAAATCTAAACTTAAACTAGTACATACTGTGGTCCTTTCCATCTCTCTGTGTGCGTGCGAATCTCAGACCCTCACAGCGGAACTGCAAAGAAGAATTGCTGCAGTGGAAAGGAAATGCTACCGAAGAATCCTTGGCATTTCCTACACTGACAACATCACCAACAATGAAATTTAAAAAATCATCACTCAACATGTGGGACATTACGAAGACCTGCTGACCACAGGAAAAAAGAGGAAACTGAGATGGTATGGTCATGTAACACGATCAAGCGGGCTCACAAAAACAATACTACAAGGAACAGTGCCGGGGAAAAGAAGACAGGGAAGACAGAGGAAGAGATGGTCAGACAATATTGCAGAATGGACTGGGAAGATCTTTGCAGAAACTCAGACATTAGCACACAACCGCGAAGACTGGCGTCGACTGGTGAAACATTCAGCAATGCAGCGCCCCTATGACCCAGGCGGCTTACGGGAGCAGTAAGTAAGTAAAATAAGTTTGAAAATCTATAATTTGATGGTGACCTTGTTTGACCTTGGTGTCACGCTTACTGCATCAAAGCAGTTCTACAACAGGCCTCATTGCGATGGGGATATCTTGGGCTTTCAAATCAAATGATAACCATTTGCGTGTTTGTACATACGGGGAGGGAGGCATTTAAGTCGTTCCGTTAGGCAGTGCCTACCACTCGCCTATTGAGGAGATACACACAAAAAGCATGAGGTTATATTGGTCAGAGCAAATTTGCATATTCATGTGACAAATTTGCATACCATGATTTGTTCAGACATAATCATAACCAGATACCCTGAAAAAGGTGCGTTTGGACGCATCATTTTGATTGTTTGGATGTTTGCAATTCAAGATATTCAGAAAGGTATAGTATATATTTTAATGGCGATACCTAATTTGCATATTAATGTGTTTCTTGGTGGCATCAGTTGGATTATTGACATAGAGGGTTAGAAGGTCAAAAAAATAACATTGTGCGGACCCTAATGCATGGTACGCCTTCAGAAGGGCGTTTGACTGCTGGACTATACTGTAATTGCTATTCAGGATGTCACTGTATTTCAATGTTTCCTTCGAGCTGACACTTGGATGCAGGGAACTCCACCCAGCCCTACTGGTGTGCGTGCATGCGTACATGTATGCGTGTGTTTGTGTGTTCATGCATGCGTGTGTATGTATGTACATGTGTGTGCATGCATGAAAGTGTGCATGTGAACATCTGTATGTGTGCACATGTGTGTTTGTTCGAGCATGTGTAAGAGCCTGTGTGTATAAGCTATCACTTTGTTGTCACCTACTTGAGGTTCGTGATCTTGTTGTGGACTCCCTCATTGACACCCACTGCAGTCTCAGACCCAGCCATCTTGTGCTGAGGCTCCGTCGTTAACCCAACCAACCAACCTGTCATACACACACAGCTGTGACAAGTGCAACCAACCAACCAACCAACCTGTCATACACACACAGCTGTGACAAGTGCAACCAACCAACCTGTCATACACACACAGATGTGACAAGTGCAACCAACCAACCAACCAACCAACCAACCAACCAACCAACCAACCAACCAACCAACCAACCAACCAACCAACCAACCAACCAACCAACCAACCAACCAACCAACCAACCAACCAACCAACCAACCAACCAACCAACCAACCAACCAACCAACCAACCAACCAACCAACCAACCAACCAACCAACCAACCAACCAACCAACCAACCAACCAACCAACCAACCAACCAACCAACCAACCAACCAACCAACCAACCAACCTGTCATACACACACAGCTGTGACAAGTGCAACCAACCAACCAACCTGTCATACACACACACAGCTGTGACAAGTGCAACCAACCAACCAACCAACCTGTCATACACACACAGCTATGACAAGTGCAACCAACCAACCTGTCATACACACACAGCTGTGACAAGTGCAACCAACCAACCAACCAACCAACCAACCAACCAACCAACCAACCAACCAACATGTCATACACACAGCAGTGACACGTGCAACAAACCAACCAACCAACCTGTCATACACACACAGCTGTGACAAGTGCAACCAACCAACCAACCAACCAACCAACCAACCAACCAACCAACCAACCAACCAACCAACCAACCAACCAACCAACCAACCAACCAACCAACCAACCAACCAACCAACCAACCAACCAACCAACCAACCAACCAACCAACCAACCAACCAACCAACCAACCAACCAACCAACCAACCAACCTGTCATACACACACAGCTGTGACAAGTGCAACCAACCAACCAACCAACCAACCAACCAACCAACCAACCAACCAACCAACCAACCAACCAACCAACCAACCAACCAACCAACCAACCAACCAACCTGTCATACACACACAGCTGTGACAAGTGCAACCAACCAACCAACCAACCAACCAACCAACCAACCAACCAACCAACCAACCAACCAACCAACCAACCAACCAACCAACCAACCAACCAACCAACCAACCAACCAACCAACCAACCAACCAACCAACCTGTCATACACACACAGCAGTGACAAGTGCAACCAACCAACCAAAACCAACCTGTCATACACACACAGCTGTGACAAGTGCAACCAACTATCCTGTCAAAGACACACACGGCTGTGACGAGTCCAACCAACCAACCTGTCATAGACACACAACTGTGACAAGTCCAACCAAACAACCTGTCATAAACACACATAGCTGTGACAAGTGCAACCAACCAACCAACCAACCTGTCATACACACACTGCTTTGACAAGTGCAACCAACCAACTTGTCACAGACACACAACTGTGACAAGTGCAACCAACCAACCAACCTGTCATACACACTGCTTTGACAAGTGCAACCAAACAACTTGTCACAGACACACAGCTGTGACTAGTGCAACCAATGAACCTGTCATACACACACAGCTAAGACAAGTCCAGCCAGCCAGCCAGCCAGCCAGCCAGCCAGCCAGCCAGCCAGCCAGCCAGCCAGCCAGCCAGCCTACCTCTCATAGACACGAAGCTGTGGCAGGTCCAACCAACCAACCTGTCACAGACACAGACAGCTGTGACAAGTCCAACCAACCAACCAACCAACCAACCAACCTGTCACAGACACACACAGCTGTGACAAGTCCAACCAACCAACCTGTTATATTCACACACAGCCATGACAAGTCCAATCAACCAACCAACCTGACACAGACACACATAGCTGTGACAAGTCCAACCAACCAATCTGTGATAGACACACAGCCATGACAATCAACCAACCGACCAACCACCCAACCTACAACCATCCATCATCCATCCAACCAACCAACCAACCTTCCAATCAACCAACCATCCAACCATCAACCCATCCATCCATCCATCCATCCATCCATCCATCCATCCATCAACCCATCCATCCATCCATCCATCCATCCATCCATCCATCCATCCATCCATCCATCCATCCATCCATCCATCCATCCATCCATCCATCCATCCATCCATCCATCCAACCAACCAAATAGCAATTTCACTACATTAGCAGCTAACATCTACACACTAAGTGCATTTTATGCACACAAAAATTAGTTTTGACTACAAACTATTTATGTGTGCTCAGTTGTGCACCAATGTTGCATTTACTTAGAATTGTTTTCAAGTGGTACCTGCGTAGGTGCTGCAGATGACTTCATCGTAACCTGGCGTGCAGAGCGCCCCGCCCTGGATGGACGTAACACTCTCACTGAGTGTCTACAAACACACACCATTCAATATCAAACATGTTACTTTAAAATCAGTACACTCTTCTAAATCTCCATAATGGCTTCTCTGCTGGATTCAACCGATGTGACCTGGTTGCCAAGACATCACCCACCAGGCTCACTGGTTCTCATATCAACATTAGCATCAATGTGCATTCATATTTGTTCACTAGCTGGTATTAGTGTATCAATTTATTTCCTCAGTGATACATGGAGACGAATTGCCCACCTCCTCCCATACATTACGTTCTGGGGAACTGGGCAAACTTGTGTCACCGCCTCTAACAACTAATAAAACCTTTGAATATTATGGGCCCACCGCTTTATTTTTTATTTTTTTATATTAAATAAAAACCTTTCAATGTTATGTAAGCTGGGCCCATTGCTATGATTTCTTTTAACATGTTTTTTTAATTAAATAAAAACAAACTTTTAATATTATGTAAGCTGGGCCCAACGCTGATTGGGGTTTTTAAATTGATAAGCTGCTATGATAAGCACATGTAGATAATGGACCAAAGTTCAGTGACCGGCAATAGAGATATGACTGGTTGAAACTGCTGCACAAAGAACTGTTACAGTTCACTGACCAAACACTATATACAGCATAAATAACACGTTCTTATCAAATAAAAGAATATGTCATTCACCATAGCAAAACGGGTATTAAATCACAAAAATAGACGTCATTGTCATATCCCATCAATTTTGTTATTTTAGTAAATATGTACACCCTATAATTTCATCTTTCACCGTCTAGTTTATTTTCCTCAATAAATAATCCAAAAGGTAATAAAATACATGTGTTTACGATCCCCCAGATTTAAAAAACAATGTCCTAGCTTGTTTCTTAAAATGTAACTTCTAAAAAGTTTGCCTCAATTTTAGCAATGAATCAAGAACTACTGAAGATATTTCAATAAATGAGGTATCATTTTAAAGCTCACGACCTGTGGAATCCACAGTGCAAATCCAAAAGACACAAAACTGTTTCACAATTTTGCAAGTTGATATCCACTTTGCTGTGACATGTCACATATATGTAAACTAGGTCAATGGGACATAGTCTGTTTGTCTACCCAGAATTAGCAGGCATAGTAATTTGTAACAGGAAGTGGGAAAGTTGAACATCAAAGGGTGTAGCAGTTAACTCAGCCAACTCAGCCATATTACCAAAAAAGATTGTTTTGAAACTGGAGTTTACTATTTGAACATGTTCCCATGGCTGTAGATATACAGGCTTACCAAACACAATTTGGCAGGCAGTATACCTTCAACATAGTTAGTACAGTCTTAAGAACATTATAATAGTTAATAAATGAAAAAACTAGGAACAGACTTCCTCTTTTTAACATGTGGTGGAAACTTTTTTGAAAAACAGTTGTATGATACTGTTAGAATCACGAGGTGTATAGTAAGTGCTCACATGACTGAACCTAGACACTGGTTCGTCTGTTTCATCGTAGCCGTAGATCTCCACCAGTCCATCATCCCGACCCACCAGCAGGTCCAAGACACCGTCACCAGTCATGTCAAAGTTGTCCATACACAGGACACCTGGCATGCACAACATGTCTTAGTCTGTGTTACATGCAAACAAACTATAGAAACAAGTTCTTCTATATCACATTATTTAGACTGCTCAATGCACTTTACACTTCACTCCCTGAAAGATCTGTTCAATCAAACACCATCTCAACTTCTCTGGGAACTATTCAGCTACGCTGCAATTAATGGATGAAGACTATTTAATCAATCAATCAATCAATCAATCAATCAATCAATCAATCAATCAATCAACCAATCAATTAATATGTTTATTTTTCCAACACATAAGCGTACAGTTTATAGTAATTAAAGTAATTAACAATATTAGAAAAAGGGTTATACTGAAGAAATATTTTATGTCTATGTATACCCCTGTACATTGCTTCTTAGTTGATTTATTGTAACAACATATATACAGTTGTTAGTATTTATAGCAGTCATTCTACATTTACAGAAGTAATTTTAATTACATTACTAAACAATACACTATCACTAATATTAGTATACATTAATTACTAAATCAAACAATCGTAATCGAAAATAACGCTAAGATGAAAATTCATACACTAGTTTCATATTTGCTAATCATGTTGATTTTTAGTTTATCAACAAACGAGCAAAAGTTTGGTATTTTTGCAATACTGACAGGTAATGAATTCCAGCTTTGTACACAGTAAATTGACAGACACAGTGATTTTACATTAGTCCACATACACTGTCATATAAATTGACATTTTAATCAAGAAGAATGTAATATAGTTTTTTTTTAAAGAAGCTTTGCACATTGACAGGTATTGGCATGTTACAATAGCTCTTAAACATAACTGACAGGATCTTCAACTCTACTAAGTCTTTGAATTTCAATATTTGATATCTATGAAACAGCATATCAGTGTGAGAAACTCTGCTGACACCACACATTAGTCTAACCACCCTTTTTGTAGTATAGTAAAACAGTGCACAGGGGTAATATGTGTGGTTCCCCAAATATCACAACTATAACCAAGTATTGGTAAAAACAGTGAATTATGCAATGTAAATAGACATAGAATGTTCTAGAAATAGGTTTCTACAACATGACTTGCCCTGTACATTACTCTGACTATTCTAGAAAGGTTAGATTTGACACCATTTATATGTTTTTTCCCAATCAAGCTTTTCATCAATTAAGACTCCAGGGAACTTTGTCTTACTAACCCTGATAATTTGATTATTGTGAATTCTAATATCAAGGTCATCATTTATTTTATGGTTACCAAATATTATATAGTTGGTTTTTGATACATTGAGTGACAGTTTATTTACAGTGAACCATGTATACAGTTTGTAAAGTTCACTTGTAAGATTACATTCACTTGCATCAGAATACAGTATATAGTGTATTCAGCAAACGACACATATTTGTTAATTAATATACAAGATAAAGAGTTTAGATCCTAATATTGAAACCTGTGGCACATCACATGAAACATCTAAGAGATCTCAAGAACATTCACCTATTTTTATAAATTGTTTTCTATCATATAGGTAACTTTCAACCCATTTCATGCTACATGACGAACACCTTGGAATTTAAGTTTTTCTATTAGTATAGAATGATCTACTGTGTCAAATGCCTTCTTTAAATCAAAGAATGTATGTTTCTTTTTATCTAATGATGTACTAATTTCTTCCACCAGATCAAGCAATGCATGTGAAGTGGACATCGATGGTCGAAAACCATATTGGCTGTTTGACAGGACATTGTTATTAATCTATCAATTGGTCAAGTCTGCAATTATTAAAATTGTTCAAGTATTTTGGAAAACTGGCATGGCAGAGATATTGGTCTACTGTTATTAAATTCTGCTCTTGAACCATTTTTAAATATTGAAACAATTTTGCTACTTTCATGCTGGAAGAAAAAATTCCAGATTCAAATGATTTGTTAAATACAGTGATGTGTTATTTAACTTGTTTGATGACAACCATATTTATGTCATTAATGTCCATTGATGTTTTCTTTTTGCATGCACTATCAGTGTTAATGATTTCTACGTCACTGACTGGGTTTAGGGACACAGTTTTTATTTCTGTTTTAAAGGTTGTCATGGACTGAGGCTCAATTTACTGGTGGATCTATTTTAGCAGCTAACTGCTGGCCAATAGTGGCAAAGAAACTACTCAAATCATCTGCTATGTCTTGTTTTGTTGGTATTTGTTCTATCATCATTAAAAAACAGTCAGGATAAGAAGACTCACTTTGATGCTTATTAATAATTGTGTTTCAAATCTTCCATGTTTCCTTCGTATTTTGTTTTTGCTCCTCTAAACAATTTTGTAGTAGTTGTTTCTGTATTTCTTAGTATAGTAGTTGATTTGTTCTTATACATTTTGTAGCAGTGTTCGGCTTCATCAGTTATGCTTTTGAGAAATCTTTGATACAAACTGTTTTTGTGACAAGCACTTATGCACACAAATATCCCCCACTGTCTATAGCCAGGTACTCATTCATACAGCTGAGTGAACTGGAGCAACGTAGAGTGAACAAACTTGCCCAAAGTTCAATACAGCAGCACAGATTTGAACCCAGGTTCTCTCGATTTAGAGTCCGATGCTCTAGCCACTGCTCCAGACACTGCTCTAGCCACTGCTCCAGACACTGCTCTAGACACTGCTCTAGCCGCTGCTCCAGACACTGCTCTAACCACTGCGCCAGACACTGCTCCAGCCACTGCTCTAGTCACTGCTCTAGCTACTGCTCTAGCCACTGCTCTAGACACTGCTTTAGACACTGCTCTAGTCACTGCTCTAGCCACTGCTCTAGCCACTGCTCTAGACACTGCTCTAGCCTCTGCTCTAACCACTGCTCCAGACGCTGCTCTAGCCACTGCTCTAGCCACTGCTCCAGCCACTGCTCTAGCCACTGCTCTAGACACTGTTCTAGCCATTGCTCTAGCTGCTGCTCCAGACACTGCTCTAACCACTGCTCCAGACACTGCTCTAGCCACTGCTCCAGCCACTGCTCTATACACTGCTCTAGCCACTGCTCCAGACACTGCTCTAGCCCTACTCTAGCCACTGCTCCAGACACTGTTCTAGCCACTGCTCTAGACACTGCTCTAGACACTGCTCTAGCCACTGCTCTAGCCACTGCTCCAGACACTGCTCTAGCCACTGCTCTAGCCACTGCTCCAGCCACTGCTCTAGACACTGCTCTGGCCACTGCTCTAGCCACTGCTCTAGACACTTCTCCAGCCACTGCTCTAGCCACTGCTCCAGTCACTGCTCCATACACTGCTCTAGTCACTGCTCTAGCCACTGCTCTAGCCACTGCTCCAGCCACTGCTCTAGCCACTGCTCTAGACACTGCTCTAGACACTGCTCTAGCCACTGCTCTAGACACTGCTCCAGCCACTGCTCCAGCCACTGCTCTAGCCACTGCTCTAGACACTGCTCTAGACACTGCTCTAGCCACTGCTCTAGACACTGCTCTAGCCACTGCTCCAGACACTGCTCTAGCCACTGCTCTAGCCACTGTTCCAGACACTGCTCTAGCCACTGCTCTAGTCACTGCTCTAGCCACTGCTCCAGACAATGCTCTAGACACTGCTCTAGCCACTGCTCTAGACACTGTTCTAGCCACTGCTCCAGCCACTGCTCTAGCCACTGCTCTAGCGACTGCTCTAGCCACTGCTCTAGCGACTGCTCCATACACTGCTCTAGTCACTGCTCTAGCCACTGCTCCAGACACTGTTCTAGTCACTGCTCTAGCCACTGCTCCAGACACTGTTCTAGTCACTGCTCTAGCCACTGCTCTAGCCACTGCTCCAGACATTGCTCTAGCCACTGCTCTAGCCACTGTTCCAGACACTGCTCTAGACACTGTTCTAGTCACTGCCCTAGACACTGCTCTAGCCACTGCTCCAGCCACTGCTCTAGACACTGCTCTAGCCACTGCTCTAGCCACTGCTCTAGCCACTGCTCTAGCCACTGCTCCAGATGCTGCTCTACCCACTGCTCTAGTCACTGCTCTAGCCACTGCTCCATACACTGCTCTAGCCACTGCTCTAGCCACTGCTCTAGCCACTGCTCCAGACACTGTTCTAGTCACTGCTCTAGTCACTGCTCTAGCCACTGCTCCAGACATTGCTCTAGCCACTGCTCTAGCCACTGTTCCAGACACTGCTCTAGACACTGTTCTAGTCACTGCCCTAGACACTGCTCTAGCCACTGCTCCAGCCACTGCTCTAGACACTGCTCTAGCCACTGCTCTAGCCACTGCTCTAGCCACTGCTCCAGATGCTGCTCTACCCACTGCTCTAGTCACTGCTCTAGCCACTGCTCCATACACTGCTCTAGCCACTGCTCTAGACACTGCTCTAGCCTCTGCTCTAGCCACTGCTCCAGACGCTGCTCTAGCCACTGCTCTAATCACTGCTCTAGCCACTGCTCCAGACACTACTCTAGCCACTGCTCTAGCCACTACTCTAGCCACTGCTCCAGATACTGCTCTAGACACTGCTCTAGCCACTGCTCTACCCAATGCTCTAGCCACTGCTCTAGCCACTCCTCTAGCCACTGCTCCAGACACTGCTCTAGCCACTGCTCTAGCCACTGCTCCAGACACTGCTCTAGCCACTGCTCTAGTCACTGCTCTAGCCACTGCTCCATACACTGCTCTAGCCACTGCTCTAGACACTGCTCTAACCACTGCTCTAGACACTGCTCTAGCCACTGCTCTAACCACTGCTGTAGCCTCTGCTCCAGCCACTGCTCTAGACACTGTTCTATCCACTGCTCTAGTGACTGCTCTGGACACTGCTCTAGCCACTGCTCTAGACACTGCTCTAGCCATTCCTCTAGCCATTGCTCTAGTCACTGCTCCATACATTGCTCTAGCGACTGCTCTAGACACTGCTCTAGACACTGCTCTAGACACTGCTCTAGTCACTGCTCTAGTCACTGGTCTAGACACTGCTCTAGTCACTGCTCTAGTCACTGCTCTAGCCACTGCTCTAGCCACTTCAAGTCCCCTACGATACACACAATCAGTTATTTTTTTATAGTTTTCTTAAATATGTTCAACTTTTATCAATAAAACAAAAGCAATTGGGATTTAGTTTGTCTTGTGTTGGTGGTGGAAACGTACTGTAATTTCCATTGGACTCTTGATACTGATAGTTTGATGCAAACAATGTTTATCCGGATCTATGGCATATTTATGTTCTTGACCTTTCAAGAAACTGCATCTTCAAAACAAATTAACATTTGTCAAGGTAAAGCAGTACTTACCTGCACTTCTTTTTGAATTACTGATCTCCCATTTATGAGACGGAACTGATCTACAAATAATACCACTTTCTTGTAAGTAAACACAGAAGCTAACTGGAATATATATTCTCACTTTAATAAAAAAAACTGCTCATTCATTTAAATATAATGTTTCTAACTACATGTACAGTTTAATTATTATAATAATAATGAAATCTTATATATCACTGGTATCTGCCGTAGAGGCACTCATGGCGTTTGTGTTCTACTAGGAGTAACTTGTTTGCAGAGCGCAGATTTTCACGGGATGGCACATACTGTTTGACAAAGTTGCACAAGTAGGTAGGAGAGACACGGTGGATTGTCTTGAATACAATATATGGCACTTTGCTTGTCTGAAAAAAAACCATTATTATTATTATTGTTATTATTAATAATAATGTTTTATTTCAGACAAGCAATGTGCCATATAGAACAAAAGTACAACAATAAAACATCCATATTAAAAATATATCAATAAAAACAGGATATTAAAAAATGATACAATGCCTTTGTCCACTGATGCTGCTAGTGCGACGTACTGTGTATGTCGCTAGTAACAATACTCTGAATAATTGTATTAACAGAACTGTTAATCCTCGTGATTAAGTTAAAAATAGGTGCTCTGATAACACATTTACATGATTTTACATTAGCTTTAGCAAACATGTGGCTAGCGCTACATCTCATCGGCAGATTGTTCAATATTCTGTATGAATTGTTATAGCCAACAATAAATTGCTGAAAATGAGTTTTTTTACAATTAATCCACAGCGCACACATATAAATATTACTGAAATATGCAGTAAACAGCTCATTCTTTATAGCAGTGGAGCAAAAACTAAATGTTTGCGGTAACATGTAACTTTTGGCATAAAGAAGTCTCACTTTGGCTTAAATGTCAGCCTCATCCGATAAGTCATTACAAATGACATGCCCAAGGTATTTATAAGACGTGGCGAAGTTTAACGTCTTTCGTCCTAAAGTCATTTCCCTGGCAAGATTGAGTTTTTAGAATCAAAGTACATGATCAGGGATTTACCAGCATTATATTGAACATCATGGTCACAGCCACAAGAGTAACATAAGTCAAGTAAAGCTTGTAGTCCCTTGGCACTGAACTGTGAGGCATGACTCACCAATTCAACCACACAATGTCACTGAACTATGAGACATGACTCACCAATTGAATCACATAATGTCACTGAACTGTGAGATATGACTCACCAATTGAACCACACAATGCTACTGAACTGTGAGACATGACTCACCAAATCAACCACACAATGACACTGAACTGTGAGACATGACTCACCAATTGAACCACAAAATGCTACTGAACTGTAAGACATAACTCACCAATTGAACCACACAATGCTACTGAACTGTGAGACATGACTCACCAAATCAACCACACAATGCCACTGAACTGTTAGACATGACTCACCAATTCAATCACACAATGTCACTGAACTGTGAGACATGACTCACCAATTGAACCACACAATGCTACTGAACCGTGAGCATGACTCACCAATTCAACCACACATTGCCACTGAAATGTGAGACATGACTCACCAATTGAATCACACAATGCCACTGAACTGTGGGACATAACTCACCAATTCAACCACACAATGCCACTGAACTATGAGACAACATGACTCACTAACTTGGCCACACAAGTCCCGACTCAGTTGTACTACGTTGAACTCACCGACTCAGCTGTACCAGTCCTATTTTGCCATCTGATGTGCCGTACAAGACTTCGTCCCCAGTCTCACCTGCAAGGGACCATTCATTACACATTGTACAAATAGCATAATTCAAAGTAAACATAATAACAATATAAATACTTTGTAATATAAGTCTATAAGCCTAAAACATGACAAAGGAACACTGCATGGCTATTTATGATGGACGTGAGAACAACTATCATGTGTACGTGCCTGAGATGTGCAGATTGTTACCAACTGAACACATGGCAAATGTAGAGCTGGACTGATATATGTGTTATGTATGACGTGAGTGAAGTGAAGTAGGTAGTGCCCCACGTACCCCCGTCGTTGCCGTAGAGACACAAAGCCTGGGGCGGGCCAGGCACCTCCACCTCATAGAGCAGGTCTGAGTTCTGTAACAAACACAACACCCGTGTTACACCCACGTCAAAATACAACTCACCATGATCTAAAGCAAACCATGACATACAGAGCAGGCTGTACACAATGCTCTGATTTGTTTATAATGGGACTGACCCTAGCTGCTTGTGAACATTTTGTTAAGATAACGATATGTGACAAAACCAAAAATTACCATTCTATGTAAAAATCAAACATAACTAAATCTAACGTAAATTCACAATAGCATTTATCCAATCTGTGAAAAACAGTATGACACTGCCCTAATCCTTACGTGTCACTACTAGGGGATTATGACATGTTACTGCTGGGACATTCTAATGTCATTACTACAACATTATGACATGTCACTACTGTGCTGGGACATAAACATGTCATTTCTTGACCACTGACATGTCACTTCTGGGACACTGACGTTGTGACATATCACTACTGGGACATTATAACGTGTCATTACTGGGACATTATGACATGTCACTACTTTGACCTTATGACATGTCACTACTTTGACCTTATGACATGTCCCTACTTAGGTATTATGACATGTTACTACTGGGACATTATGACGTGTCACTATTGGGACATTATGACATGTCACTACTGGGACATTATGACATGTCACTACTGGGACAATATGACATGTCACTACAGGGATATTATGACATGTCACTACAGGACATTATGACACTGACCATGAGTACTCTGAGGACGCGGTCCTGACACGCCAGTACAGGCGTAGTGTCTTTCAGTTTGGTCGTCGGCAGACAAAGGACATCATTGATTTGGTCAGCACAGAGAAAATAGTTGAAGTCCTTGCAATCACGGAAGTGGTTGAATGTGTAATTCCCTCCAAGTAACAGGTCCGCCCCCTCAACATACCTAGAGCATACACCATGTAATACCCTCAACATACCTAGAGCAGACACCATGTAACACCCTCAACATACCTAGAGCAGACACCATGTAATACCCTCAACATACCTAGAGCAGACACCATGTAACACCCTCAACATACCTAGAGCAGACACCATGTAATACCCTCAACATACCTAGAGCAGACACCATGTAACACCCTCAACATACCTAGAGCAGACACCATGTAATACCCTCAACAAACCTAGAGCAGACACCATGTAACACCCTCAACATACCTAGAGCAGACACCATGTAACACCCTCAACATACCTAGAGCAGACACCATGTAACACCCTCAACATACCTAGAGCAGACACCATGTAATACCCTCAACATACCTAGAGCAGACACCATGTAACACCCTCAACATACCTGCAGCAGACACCATGTAATACCATCAATATACCTACAGCATACACCATGTAATACGCTCAACATACCTAGGGCAGACACCATGTAATACCCTCAACATACCTACAGCAGACACCATGTAATACCCTCAACATACCTAGGGCTGACACCATGTAATACCTTGAACATACCTAGAGCAGACACCATGTAATACCCTCAACATACCTAGAGCAGACACCATGTAATACCCTCAACATACCTACAGCAGACACCATGTAATACCCTCAACATACCTAGAGCAGACATAACATAATACCCTCAACATACCTACAGCAGACACCACGTAATACCCTCAACATACCTACAGCAGACACCATGTAATATGCTCAACATACCTAGGGCAGACACCATGTAATACCCTCAACATACCTACAGCAGACATAACATAATACCCTCAACATACCTACAGCAGACACCATGTAATACCCTCAACATACCTTGAGCAGACACCATATAATACCCTCAACATACCTAGAGCAGACACCATGTAATACCCTCAACATACCTGCAGCAGACACCATGTAATACCCTCAACACACCTAGAGCAGACACCATGTAATACCTTCAACATAACTAGAGCAGACACCATGTAATACCTTCAACATACCTAGAGCAGACAACATGTAACACCCTCTCAACATACCTATAGCAGAAACCATGTAATACCCTCATCATACCTACAGCAGACACCATGCAATACCCTTAACATACCTAGAGCAGACACCATGTAATACCCTCAACATACCTAGAGCAGACACCATGTAATACCTTCATCATACCTAGAGCAGACACCATATAACACCCTCAACATACCTGCAGCATACACCATGTAATACCTTCATTATACATAGAGCAGACACCATGTAATACCCTCAACATACCTACAGCAGACATAACGTAATACCCTCAACATACCTACAGCAGACACCATGTAATACCCTCAACATACCTAGAGCAGACAGCATGTAATACCCTCAACATACCTAGAGCAGACACCATGTAATACCTTCATCATACATAGAGCAGACACCATGTAATACCCTCAACATACCTAGAGCAGACACCATGTAACACCCTCTACATACCTATAGCAGAAACCATGTAATACCCTCAACATACCTACAGCAGACACCATGTAATACCTTCATTATACATAGAGCAGACACCATGTAATACCATCAACATACCTACAGCAGACACCATGTAATACCTTCAACATACCTACAGCAGACACTATGTAATACCCTCAACATACATAGAGCAGACACCATGTAATACCTTCAACATACCTACAGCAGACACCATGTAACACCCTCAACATACCTACAGCAGACACCATGTAATACCTTCATTATACATAGAGCAGACACCATGTAATACCTTCAACATACCTACAGCAGACACCATGTAATACCTTCAACATACCTACAGCAGACACCATGTAACACCCTCAACATACCTACAGCAGACACCATGTAATACCTTCATTATACATAGAGCAGACACCATGTAATACCCTCAACATACCTAGAGCAGACACCATGTAACACCCTCAACATACCTACAGCAGACACTATGTAATACCCTCAACATACATAGAGCAGACACCATGTAATACCTTCAACATACCTACAGCAGACACCATGTGTACGTACCTGAGATGTGCAGACTGTTACCAACTGAACACATGGCAAATGTACAGAGTAGGAGAAGTATGTAGTGCCCCACTTACCCACTTGCCCCTGTCGTTGCCGTAGAGACACAAAGCAACGTGCCCACAACAAAATAATAAAAACTAATTACATTTCTTTGATGAGACACTGTGTCTATGAACACTAACCCACCGCGTGCCCCACACATATGGCGTAGTAAATGTAGTGGTCAAGGAGAAGTTACTAGCTAACACTAACCCACCGCGTTCCCCACACATATGGCGTAGTAAGTGTAGTGGTCAAGGAGAAGTTACTAGCTAACACTAACCCACCGCGTGCCCCACACATATGGCATAGTAAATGTAGTGGTCAAGGAGAAGTTACTAGCTAACACTAACCCACCGCGTGCCCCACACATATGGCGTTGTAAGTGTAGTGGTCAAGGAGAAGTTACTAGCTAACACTAACCCACCGCGTGCCCCACACGTATGGCGTAGTAAATGTAGTGGTCAAGGAGAAGTTACTAGCTAACACTAACCCACCGCGTGTTCCATACATATGGCGTAGTAAGTGTAGTGGTCAAGGTGAAGTTACTAGCTAACACTATCCCACTGCGTGCCCCACACATATGGCATAGTAAGTGTAGTGGTCAAGGAGAAGCTACTAGCTAACACTAACCCACTGCGTGCCCCACACATATGGCGTAGTAAGTATAGTGGTCAAGGAGAAGTTACTAGCTAAGTGTAGTGGCTAGGAAACAACAAGTACACACTGATGTATTTCTGTATATCTCAAGTTATAACTGGAAATCCTAATGTGAGCTGAGGCTTCATCTTTAACATCCACTGTATAGTTACATCTGACAATTTTGCTGTTTGCCCGAATCTGTATCATTGGAATATTGCTAAAACAAATTTCTCTATTACATACAGCAGAATTACGACCATTCAGTACATCATGTGACAACTGACAACCTACATCGTCTTGATCTGTTCTGTGAGATTGGTCTCAAAGTTTAAGAATTGTTTGCCCTTCTTTGTGAAGCCCTTGACCACTGTGCCGCTGGACAGAAAGATCCGGTCTCGGGACTGCCCAATCGGGCCGCCCAGCTCCAGATGCCCAATCTTTATCCCGGGCAATGTCTTGAAAATAAGCTGTAAAGAGAAAATAACCAGTGACAACATGCAACAGGCCCCTTGTTATGTCGTTATAGTTTCGATTTACTCTTTGTTCCTAGAGTCAGTATTAACATTGGAACTAGGCTGCACCGACTCTTTGAAATTTACTGCCTCTTAATGTCAGTTCAGTTGAAAATATTAAACAATTCTACCATCTTCTGAAAAATTGTCCTGTATAACCTTCCTTATCCAAGTTACTAGAAATTAGCTCCCTCCAAAATTGTCAAATGCCATATTCCTACATTCTACTTTCCTGTTGTTAGTTGGTCAAGTGCAGATACTGTTACCTTCTTTGTTCTTGAATGCATAAAATAATATCTGCGAAACAGTTAGTCATTTGTTTAACTTATCATACTGTTAGTAACTTGTTACCTGAGTTTCGCCTTTCTTGATGCCAAATACTTGCAGCACACCTTCATGATCTCCAACAGCGACCTGCAAGAAAGCGCCACAAACGTTTTATTTTAAGAATATATGCTATGAGGAAAAGTTGCCCGAGAATGATAACAAAACATATAATGCTGCTGAAAACTCTAAAAGCTATGCTCTAAAAATCACCAAAATAATTTTGTGACAGCAAGTAATAAAAAATCATTATATTTCTGGTTATACTACCATACACTAACAGTTACAATGTTATACTAAAACGCAGGGGTCACAAATTTTAGCAAAGCAGCATTATTTAGTGAAATTTTTTTCATTGGCAGTACTTTTATTTTGTTGCAGTATTAACAACAGCAGATTATTTTGACATGATCTTGTAATGGATTATACTTTTAGTTATTTTTCTTGCAACTAAGTGCACTGATATGTGCGTTTCTACTTTCTAATTACTTTATTTTATGTTCCAACTGCAGTGATGAAGTGGGTATTGCCTGCATTGGTGACCTCTGACTACCACCTAGAGTGCTCCTGGCTTTTTTGTGCAAGCCACAGAGTTTATATAGCAGGAGCCACTAGCACAGTCTGACTGCTGTCCGGCCAAAAGAATTCAGTGGTCATTTGAATTAGCCCCTTCAGCAAACATTCCTTCCAACACAAGGCCTTGGTGATTGGCTTTACAGGATTCCCATTCATTCACTGGTGACTATTTAATTAGATGACAGTTAGGATTGTGTTTAAAGTCAATCAACCAATCAATCAAACAGTTAATCAAAGAGCAATTTTTAACACAATCCAGCAGTTTAAACCAGTTTGTCTTAATGGTTGTCTGTGTGAAAACATTTGTGTTTGAAACAATCAGACCTTGTGAAGGACAGTGACAATGCTTTGCTGCTTGTTGAGAACTACTATTCCAGGTTTAATGAAGATGTAATCAACCAATCAATAAACCAGCCAATCAATCATCAGAATAATCTTTGAACAAGATCTAGCTGCTTAAACCAATAATTTGTCTTAGTGGCTGTCTGTCAAAGGTGTGAAAAATATCCTGATGCATTTGTCTTTGAAAAAATCAGACTGTGAGGTGACAGTTGCAATAGTGAGTTGCCTGTGGAGAACTACTGTACCTGGTGGAATTATATAAGAGGCAATAAATAAATAAATAAATCAACCAATCAATCAATCATGCTGAGTAATGTTTGGACACAATCCAGCAGCTTAAACCAACTTTTCTTACAGGCTGCTTGTCTAAGGTGTGAAAAACATCCTAAGACATTTGGACTGTGTGAGGTGAGGCGACAGTGACAATGCGTTGGTATCTATTGAGAACTACACCATTCTATTACTGCATGAAAAGGCAATACACATAGCAAGGCATACATGTAAGCTGTTGTAAGCTGTTGTAATGCAGTTTCAATAAGTTTGCTTGAAGGCAAATGAAATCTATATACATGTGAGAAGTGTTCCTCTCGCTGCACACCTGGTAATAATGGATCCATGTTAGATCATTTGACCTAGTTACTTGTGGTGGTTGCCCAACAAAAATTAAGGCCTTTACTCGACATACTCTAGCAGCTGGATGCCTTTGCATTTTGTTTACTTTTAAAACTACTTTTCTACGATCTAGCTATCAAAGTACATTTTCCTTTTACTCAAAGGTCGAAGGAACTGTTATTCAAAGTACTTGCAATAACGTTGAACAAAAACGCACCACTAAACATTATTTTTTTCTTTAAAAACTAATGTTTTATGATGTGTGTACATGGCTAATCGAATGTGGTTGGCCTGCATATAAATGCGCTACACACATTTGAGTAATAACAGTAGTAATCAAGTGTGAGAGTATTTATTTGCAAACCTTGTTCACTTGTGCTTTTGCTGCAAGTGGCAGGAGCTTCATACTTTGTGGGGAGGTCACACCAACCTGTGAGACAAGAAACAACACTAGACTGTGGCACTCGCCAATAGCAGTACACAAACTGAATACACAATAATTCACATAACACATCACATTTAATATATCTGTGTAATTACAGGAATATAAATACATGGCATGCATCTGTGTAATTATTCTAATACAAAATTTAGACATAGTTTAAATTATGTTTGTTAAAATTTTGTATTGCTGTTGTAACCAGTATTAACCAACCTAGATTAGTTGCAATATAACTAAATTTATTTAGATAAGAAACGACCACTTTGCGATGTTCTTGCAATCAGAGCAAAGCTAAACATTCCCCAAAATGCATAGCCAAATAATTAGCCATGTAGAATATACACAGACTTACCTGCATGTAATCCACCCTGGATAAATTTATTTCCATCATCTTGCCAGATGTACTTCTAGAACAGTCCAGAGGAGATTAGCCTGTGTAAGAAATTACGTAATCAGTTTGATAAAATATTAAGGCAGCTTCCTCAACTGTTTTAGGCCATCAAAAATCTGGTTCTATCATGCAGAAAATATGTACATAGTATGTGATTAGTTTATATGTAATATCCGCAGTCGGTTTAATAGCAAAGTGCAAAAAATAGCGACAACACCATGTCCGTAGTTGTCCAACATATCACTGTGCAAAGTTTTGTCCAAATCAGTCAGCAGCTGTAGCTGTGTATAGGTAACAATGTACAGATAGGCAGATGGATAGAGAGACAGACAAACAAACTCACACGTGTATATTAGATTGAACAACTGCATGGACAAGCCAAGTAGTTCCAAGCAATACAAAATATATTGCAGAATCTACAATGGAGGGGTCAATGCATATAATTAATGGACGTTATTACGTAGCCGAGCATCGGAACTGTGCGCGTCTCGGCGATAGAGGTCTGAGCACTCAACGCGCATGTGCCTATTGTGGCCTCTTTCCAGTGCTCGGATGCGGGGCGGCAAGCACCAATGTTTGGCTACGCAACCACTTTGTTGTTACATAGCCGAGCATCAGAACCGTGCGTGTCGGCAATAAAGGTTCGAGCACTCACTCAAAGCATCGGAATCGCGTTTGTCAGGGATAAAGATCCGAGCATCGGAACCGTGGTCATCCGTGTTATAGGTCATTTCCCGACCGACTACGCTTCAGTATTCCTTCTGCTCAGTTTAACTTTCAATTTTGTTCAGTGCTCATCGTATTATTAGTACTAACTTGACCTTTAGCTTAAGGTGGCTGCACCAGCTATTATATGCTTCTTTTGAATTAATCATTTCTAATATAAGTTTTGAAGATAAGCTAACCTTTTTTTCTCAGAGTTTGCTTCAGATACTAAACAATACTCCAGACTAAAAAGAATTGATTTTTATGTTGTTTAGAGATATTTAAATGTGTTTAAAGACAATAAAAAAATATGTCAAAAATCACCTTAAAATGGCATTTTATTTCATTTTTTATTAGCATGTGGCTTATTTCAACACAATTTGTTAGACGCTTCTATTACTAAGATTTCCCCCCAAAGGTTTTCTCGCCAAGTTGTCTCATGATATTGTGTTACGAAGGGCCATGTGTTGAACTTGTTGTGATAGACAAGATTGACTGACACCTGCTGGGGTCAGTCACGTGTCACTGCAAATGGCGGCTGAGGTTGGGCATTATCGGAGAATTAACAAAACTACGGCCAGTATTTGGTGATTTGACAGCGTGATGTATTTTGGTAATTATAATACAACAGCATAGTGGCATGAGAATAACCAGACTATATGATCTGCATTCATGGTGAATGAATTTATGTTTGAACTGGGCTGCTGCACACGTGATCGTCACTATGGAAACATCGTCAGTTTCCAAGAATCTGAAGGGACTTTCCACAAACCCACTAAAAATACTAGTTTTTAAAGGACTGATTGGTGACATATGGTGATAGTGTCTTGGTTTTTTTTAATAGTACACATGTTCATACTGACACCTAATAATGTTCTATGAAGAAAAAAAAAGAAACTGACATGATAGCCGGTGCAGCTACATTAAAACTTGCTACTACTAGTACTAGCATATACTATGGATTAACTTTCCGTACTATAAATCTGCCTTTCTATAATAATGGGAAATTATAATAATATAGAGTCAATTCTAATAGAAATGCTCAATTCTATGCATCTAATTACATGCAAAAATATAACATGAAAACCAAACAATACACATTGACAGAAAGTAACATAACTATTGTAACATAGCTGGGGGCCATAGTAACTACAAATAAAAAATAATATCATATATATATATATATAAATTATATATGCAAATATTAGAAAATATTTAGGAATATGTTATGTGCTCTATCAATAATGATGTAATGTATAATGAGTTATGAAAACAGCAGAGTAGAAGTAACATATCATTTTACTGAAATAATACATAGAATAGAATATTAGAGTAAGAATAACACAAGTTTATTAGCAACTCAACTGAGTTGGATTCACAGTATACAATAAAATACAACTAATACATTGAAACATCATACAGTATTAATACACTGAAATGTCATACAGTATAAATACCATCATTTTGCCCTTCATTCGTTGTGTAATCCCCATGGTATAAAGGCACACATGAAAAGTAAAGTTTATACATGACAAGTAAGGTATAAATGCAGTATGATAGCAGATAGTATCGAAGTTCGTGCTTAGCCTTGCCCGCGCAGCCGGGATATCGTTCCATTGATGCAGCCAATGTCTTACAGTTGCGTCTGTACAATTGCATGGCTGTCGCATCTTCGATTTCCTTAATCCGACTACATATTTCATCAAAACTATCGAAAGCATGTCCCATTTTAGCCCAAATAAAACAACACCACGCTCGGTCGCCATATTTGAGACAGACAGAGGGTGGAAGTGCACACACGTGATGACTGGCGCATGTGCATTGAGTGCACGGATCTTTATTAACTATGTGGGGGACAAGGTTCCGATGCTCGGCTACATAACCACATCGTATAATTTACCATACCAAAAAATTACATACACCTTATCCACATTTTAGATGTACTAAAAATCCGAAATTCTCAATTGAGAATAGCAAGTCAGCATGTCAAGCATGACTTCATTGACTATCCAGTATTCCAGGCCCGCTTTTTCATTGCCCCTACTTTTTTAGTCTTTTAGACTTAGCTTAGCTTGTTCCCATGCAGAGTAATTTTCGAGATACACAATCAATTAAATTCGGTGAAAGACATATGCCCTTAAACAACTGTACGCCACACTCACAACACACTCAGTCACGACTCACACTGTCACTCACTGTCAGTGAGTCGTGACAACTTGTCAGTGACTGACACTGACAGTGATACTGTGTGAACCTGAGCCCGAGTGTAATCAAGTGACAAAACTACACGCCCGGGAAAATGCAGAACGCTTAATCCAGCTTCTACAGTTCCAACAAACCTATTACTATGTGGGTGACCTTGTCTAGTAGACCTTTTTGTTTAAGTTCACAATGCCTTGTCTGCAAACGTTACACCGCTCGACAAACTATAAACAGTGCAAACATCCTCAGCGCGTCGTCGGATACTAACCGGAAGTTTGATTACTACCTCCGTCGATGGAGACAGGCACTCCCAGTGCCACCTCACGGATATGGCGCTAACCTAAAGTTGACGTTTGATCGAGTCGTGGAAGTTGGCGCTGTGCTTTATATTGGATCACTTTTTACACTTAGATTATGTAGTTTAAGATTATACACAACAGGTTTACCGTTAAATTACTACCATGACTGCCTCGTCTAGTGAAAGTGTGGGTTTGAAAAATCCGATTAAAATCATGGCGAATATCTTTATATCGTTCATTGGTGCAGGTGTTCTCGGATTGCCATACGCGTTCAAAGAGGTAAGCTCACGGACTGAGTTATGACGTGTCGCCGTAGCCGTAGGCTGTGTTTACCTGCTCGTCTATTTAATTATTTGTTTGGGCTACCCCGGGAAATTTGATGAAAATTCCTGTTGAGATCTCACCTTGGCTTTGCCTTAGAATGTTAGATATGCCATGGCATATGACAGTTAGAATTAGTGACAGTCGGATTAGGTTAGCTTATCCAACAAACTAACACAGACACAGTCAAAGGCAAAGGCCAGACAAGTCAAAGTTCACTTTGTAGTTTGTGAAGTTTGTCTTGAAAGTTAAAGTTTAGTTTGGACTTGTGTTGGTTGTGTTGGTTGTGTTTTGAACAATGTATGAATAATAGACTGGTACCCAGGCTGTGTCAGATGTTTTCAGCCAATGGCAATGCCGGGTTCGGCCCTTGGAGGGCTTAGTCTGAATTGACTGTTTTTACAATCGGTTATAATTAAAACCATGAATTGTTTACGCTCGTGTGGGCTGAACCAATCAATGTTGTAGGCATACTAACAGGCTCTTTGGGTTGGTTTGTAGATTGTTACTTTTACATTTCAGTCCGGGGGGCCAGTAGGATGAGGATCTTAGTGCGTTCAGCATAATTTTAATTTGTTTCTGTGTCAGTGTACAAATATCTATGCATAAATGCCATTTACAAATGTCGCTGGATGTACACAGAAGTTTTGAATAGTTTAAATATTACTGCAGTTTGTGTATGAATAGTAGCTGCTATAATAATCAGCATTTGGTTTTTGAAGATGTGCACAGATTATTGGGTGTCTTTTCCCTGTGTAAAACCAGGTAACTCAGTTTGTTTTTGGTTCCTGCACATTCGTTAATATTGATGTGGCTTTGGGTTTCAACTTTAATGACTTTGGTGTTTTAGGCTGGGATTATTGAAGGGTTCTGTATGATGACAGTCGTTGGCCTCATCAGGTGGGTCCTCAAGTCTAGTTGCATACATGTATAACTGCTCATTCTAGTTGTCACATGACTGCTCAGGCTAGTCACAATTCAGTATAATTGTTACATGGGTGCACAGTCTAGTAGTCACATTGTCACAGTGTGTCACATTATTATATAATGGACGCTCAGTCTAGTTGTCAATATCAGTAAAATATTTATTGCAGGGAAACATTCTTACAAAGATCTGAAAATTTAAATCACATGTTCTATTTTTTTAAATTAAATTAAATAGTTCATCAATCTACAGAAATAAATAGTTTCTACAAACCACTGAATACACGCACGCATGCACGCACACACAAAAGAAAAACAAGAGCGATATCCCTGGTCTCTTCCATGTAATTTGTTGCCAGTGTGAAAGCAATGATGCTCATCATTGACTGCAAGTATCGACTGACGAGTAAGGACCTGAGGTATACGGGCTCGGCTGAGATGATGGGTGAGAAGAGGAAGGGAGGGAAGGAGGAGACAGAAGACTTACTCCAGGAGAAGACACTACCCAATGGCTCCTCCCTTGTCCAAATAGAGGAACCCTACATCCCAAAGGTGCAGATTTTTATGTGGAATGCAATGGTAGTGGCTAGAGCAACAGACTCTCAATTGAGAGAACCTGGGTTCGAATACTGTGCTTCCATGCCAAACCTCAGACAAGTTCGTTAACCCTTCGTTGCTTCAGTTCACTCAGGTGTATGAATGAGTACATGGCTACAGACAGTGATGGATATTTGTGTACGAATAGTCTTCGCACATTACTTGCAGCATGGCTGAATGCTTCCTAGAGAAGTCGAGAAGGTGTTCGGTTGAAGAGATCTGCCAGGGAGTCAAGTGTAAAGCGCTTTGAACAGTCCTAATGACGTGATACTGCACTATATAAAAAACTTTTCTTTACATACAGATAGCACCCTACACATTGTCTTTATTACCCGTTGTACAAATCCAAGGAATTCTGTCACAGCTATCTGTGCCATGGTTTTCCATAAAAGGTCTTAATATAAAATTAGGAACTTAACAACATGAAACATTTGTCCTCAAGCCTGTCTGCTGTACCTACGTTGCATAGATTTGTTTTGTGTTCAGTGAAGTACTGTAGAACCTGTTTTGGACGATCACTTTCATAATTCCCCTTGACCGACTTCTCAATGATAATTTACTTGTCGTATGCGACTACCTGTCTTGAGAGACGGGAGAGGGAGGGAGTTTTTGCTTGGCTGGTGGTTGTGATCATTATAACCAAGTTCTACTGTTTGAAGTACATACTTGTTGATGAAACTAAACAAGTTATAAGATGAAAGTGTTGTTAGTTTCTCTTCACTTTTATTTTAATAGTCACACATTCTATATTTAGCTGGGTACAAACCCCAAATAAAATTGCCACAAAGCCATACTTTAGCTGTGTACAATTTCTTTTAGAATGCTGTAATGACATAGGTTATTTTAAGACCTAAAACTGTAAGAACGTTTGTTGACATGTTTGTTTGTTGCAGGCGCCAGGAGAGGAGCTCACCTATGGAGATGTCGGTGAGTGAACTTAAGATGTCTCTTATTGAGGTCATTGGACATGCTTACACGTACATACGCATGCACGCATGCACACAGCCACACACAAACTGTCATGTTATGTTATGACATTAATGAGTTGTCAAGTTGTGAGTTCACATGTGTTGTCACTTGTCAAATTATGAGATGACGTTTGTTGTCATCTGTCAAGTTGTCAGTTGACATGTGTTGTCAGCTGTCATGTTGTCAGTTGACATGTGTTGTCAGCTGTCAAGTTGTCAGTTGACATGTGTTGTCAGCTGTCATGTTGTCAGTTGACATGTGTTGTCAGCTGTCAAGTTGTGAGTTGACGTGTTGTCAGCTGTCAAGTTGTCAGTTGACGTTTGCTGTCAAATTGTGCATTGGTATTTGCTGTCAGCTGTCCAAGTTATGAGTTGCATTTCATCTGTTGCCAGCCTTCCATGCCATGGGTCACATGGGGAGATTGTCAGTCGAGGTCTCAATTATCATCACACAAATAGGTTTGTTTTTCCTCTACTCTATTCTCTGCTCAATAATGAGACAAGCCTTTGCAGTGAGGAGTTTTGTACAAATGCCTGTTCTGCATGCCGTAACTTTAAATTTGCACATTTATACCTCTCTTGCTTACATAAGTTTGGCTACTTCCTGCTTATTTCCATTAGCTTCAATATGTATGCCTCTCACAATATTTGGTTTTAGGATAATATTTAATTTATTTTATTATTTTATTTCTTATTTCTGATAATTGTTTATTACTTCAGTATTTGCTCAGTCCCTGTCGACGTGTTTTCTTCTCTTTGACGTTTACGTTTGTAATTAATTTGCTTTAAAATGTTTTGAGCATGATCGCATTCGTCTGTTGCAGGGTTCTGTTGTGCCTACCTGATATTTATTTCTGAGAACCTCTCAGATTACATCCAAGCAATGAAGATGTATGTATTTTGGTCATAAGAATGCATTGTGTAATGTAGAGTGGTAGCTGTATATTTTTATGTTTCCATTTATTTCATCTCATTTTGCAAAAATCAATATATTAGTAGGCTAACTTGGAGGCACTGTAGGTACATCTCCTCCCAGGCACCAAGGTTCACTCACCTCTTTTTATATATTCATTTGTTACTTCAAGAAACAAAGTACAAAGAACTAGACGCACCCATATCACCTGTGAGTTTGTGTGTGCTTTGTGGGGTTTCAAAGCATGTCTCGTAAAATGACATGAGATGTAAAGGGTTGATTTACTGCTGTAGTGTGTTCTCAGTCATTGGTGTGTGTTGTTTCAGGGTGCACTGGCTTCTCATCCTGCTGCCTCCCCTCAGCATCCTAACCCTGCTCCGACACCTCAGTAGTCTCTCCATGTCCAGGTGAGTGCTTAACATAGCGGGGGCAGGTATCGTGTCAGTTGGTTTCTTAAATGTTTTCATTATAGAACATAAGTCGGTGTCAGTAGGAACATGTGAACTATAAAAAACATGGCACTGGCTCCATATGTCATAAATCCGTCCTTTAAAAACTATTATTTTAAGTGTGTCTGTGGAAAGTCCCTTTTAGATTCATGGAATCTGACAAATTTTGTCAAATGACAGTTGTCTCGTCATCCTTTTGTTGCAGTCTCTTTGCCCAGCTGTCCAATCTACTTGCGTTTGCCGTGGTCTTCTGGTTTGACTTTGAACATTTCAACAAGATTGAGTAAGTGTTGCACTGTTGCAGATGTTCATGGACCCGGAGTGAAATGTTGTCTTCACTTCCCACAGAGTTGCACTTTTAAGTGTTTTGTGCAAGCAATGATGTACTGTAATAACATACTGTAATGACGTAAAGACAAAAATGCTACACTGTTGTTTCAATTGATAGTGTCATGTGCTTTTAATTAACTGGACCCCCTCCAGGGATAATGAAGCATGTGAGTTCACTATATTGGCCATTATTGGGCATCAAAAACTCGAACATTCCCAATTACTCGTATTTGTGTATGGAGAATAACTGGCCAGCATGTAAACTCTGCTAAAACGATGCAGTCGTAATTTGACCAAAACAAATGCTACAAAGCAGTTTTAGTGGGCAAAGTTAATGCAATGTTAGCAAGGTATAAATACGGTCGGCAATTTGTTTATTGGCTATTCAAAAGCTAGAAACTTCCACAACAGTGCCGACACAAGTATTTGTAGTGCCAATTTTTGACTGACAGCAGTAATTAATAATGTAGCTATGCTGTTGCATTAAAACAGTTTCCATTTGAATATTTCAACAAACTATGCACAAGCCACGGGTGCATAGAGTATTTCCAGGAACTGCCCTGTGAAGGCTGTGCCAACGTCAGAGAAAGGTTCCGCGTGTGCGGCGCCTGTCACACAACCCTTCGTATATAAAGGGTTAGTTCTGGTCATTGCATGATTGATGGGTTTGTACCCGTCAGTCAAAATTCTTACCCGCTCCCGGCCGACTCGGCCCGTCCAAATGACGGGGTGACGGGTCTCTGCATTAGTCTATGCACACTCACAAGTGAAATATATGTTGTATAATTGTTACCAAAACTATGTCTTCAGGATTCATCCAAAGAAGATGTCAATGCGCGGCCTTCCCTTCTTCCTTGCTGTCTCCATCTACTGCTACGAGGTGAGATGGTACACCCCATGGTACACAACACCCCATGGTACACAACACCCCATGGTATTCAACATCCCATGATACACCACACCCTACGGTACATATTACCTCATGGTACACAACACCTCATGGTACACAACACCTCATGGTACACAACATCTCATGGTAGTATGATGGTACACAACACCCCATGGTACACGACACCTCATGGTAAACAACACTCCATGATACATCACACCCTATGGTCCAACAGACAATGGTACACACACTCCCACACAACACCCCAAGGTACACGACACCTCATGGTACACAACATCTCATGGTAGTATGATGGTACACAACACCCCATGGTACACGACACCTCATGGTAAACAACACCTCATGGTACACAACACCTCATGGTACACAACACCTCATGGTACACAACATCTCATGGTAGTATGATGGTACACAACACCCCATGGTACACGACACCTCATGGTAAACAACACTCCATGATACATCACACCCTATGGTCCAACAGACAATGGTACACACACTCCCACACAACACCCCAAGGTACACGACACCTCATGGTACACAACACCCAATGGTACACAACATTCCATGATACACCACACCTCATGGTACACAACATTCCATGATACACCACACCTCATGGTACACAACATTCCATGATACATCACACCCTATGGTACAACTGACAATGGTACACACACTCCCACACAACACCCCATGGCACACAACTGACAATGGTACACACACTCCCACACAACGCCCCATGGCACACAACTGACAATGGTACACACACTCCCACACAACACCCCATGATACACCACACCACATTGTACACCCCAGCCTTGGTACACAAATGACAATGGTTCACACACTCCCACACAACACCCCATGATACATCACACCCCATTGTACACCCACTCCATGGTACACAACTTACAATGGTACATACACTCCCACACAACACCCCATGTTACACCACAGCCCATTGTATACCCACCTCATGGTACACAACTGACAATGGTACATACACTCCCACACAACACCCCATGATACTTCACACCCCACTGTACACCCCACCTCATGGTACACAACTGACAATGGTACACACACTCCCACACAACACCCATGATACACAACAGACCATTGTACACCCACGCCATGGTACACAACACCCCATGATACACCCCACTCCATGATACTCATTGTAACATCCACATATAACTAAATGAGTTGCTCCAGATTATTTTATTTAAAAAAATTGAATGGACAATGGATATTTTCAAGATGTAGTTGCTAAAAACGTTTAAATTTTTTCTCACAATTTATAAAGAAATTATTTTTTAAATCAAAACACAAACAAACGTGTTTTGCTCATTACACAGTAGAATGTATACCGAACATGGATTTCCAAAAATTAAAATCACATGCACAGCTTGCAAAGACAAAACAGAAAAGCTTAAAAACATAATTTGGCAATATATGGTCGCTCTCCTAAAGAATGCTATTATTGCTGTCAACACACACAATCCAGTATAGCACATGCAGTTGGACTTGTTTCTTTTTTAATAAAAGAATTGATCAATTCAAGCAGTTGCTTTGGAAGTTACACAAATTGTTGCATGATTGATTAACAAGCAAACATTTATGTGGACTAAATTGTAATATTGTAACCAAAAGTGAAATCAGAAAAACATTAACTAATAAACGTTTTCCTGATCAAATCACTCTGCATGTGTTTTCTTTCAGGGAGCCGGAATGATATTGTCACTTGAGTCATCACTCGCAAAAGAAATTCGTCATCACTTTCGATAGTGAGTTGACCTTTTACATCAGTTGTTGTTTTTGTTATTTCAATCTCTTCAAAAAGTTTCACTAATAAAGACAGATATTGAGAAGGCGTTTTTTTGTGTTTTGTGCACAAAAACACTTGTGCACAATGTTTTAGAGGTATACATCATACTTTGATATAAATTAGGCATTCTTCTAACTTAACACATGGTTAAACAAACACTTGCTACCTGTTTGGGCAATGTTTCAGAAATGTCGTTTTATCATGTTGTCTTGGAACTCTTCATGTGTGACACAGACATGACACTCACTGTTCACACCCACTGTGGTTTTATCATGTGTTGTCCTGGAACCCTTCGTGTATGACTCAGACATGCCACTCTCACTGTTCACACCCACTGTGGTTATATCATGTGTTGTCCTGGAACCCTTCGTGTATGACTCAGACATGACACTCTCACTGTTCACACCCACTGTGGTTTTATCATGTGTTGTCCTGGAACCCTTCGTGTATGACACAGACATGACACTCTCACTGTTCTCACCCACTGTGGTTTTATCATGTGTTGTCCTGGAACCCCTCGTGTATGACTCAGACATGACACTCTCACTGTTCACACCCACTGTGGTTTTATCATGTGTTGTCCTGGAACCCTTCGTGTATGACTCAGACATGACACTCTCACTGTTCACACCCACTGTGGTTTTATCATGTGTTGTCCTGGAACCCTTCGTGTATGACACAGACATGACACTCTCACTGTTCTCACCCACTGTGGTTTTATCATGTGTTGTCCTGGAACCCCTCGTGTATGACTCAGACATGACACTCTCACTGTTCACACCCACTGTGGTTTTATCATGTGTTGTCCTGGAACCCCTCGTGTATGACTCAGACATGACACTCTCACTGTTCACACCCACTGTGGTTTTATCATGTGTTGTCCTGGAACCCCTCGTGTATGACTCAGACATGACACTCTCACTGTTCTCACCCACTGTGGTTTTATCATGTGTTGTCCTGGAACCCCTCGTGTATGACTCAGACATGACACTCTCACTGTTCACACCCACTGTGGTTTTATCATGTGTTGTCCTGGAACCCCTCATGTATGACACAGACATGGCACTCTCACTGTTCACACCCACTGTGGTTTTATCATGTGTTGTCCTGGAACCCCGCGTGTATGACTCAGACATGACACTCTCACTGTTCACACCCACTGTGGTTTTATCATGTGTTGTCCTGGAACCCCTCGTGTATGACTCAGACATGACACTCTCACTGTTCACACCCACTGTGGTTTTATCATGTGTTGTCCTGGAACCCCTCGTGTATGACTCAGACATGACACTCTCACTGTTCTCACCCACTGTGGTTTTATCATGTGTTGTCCTGGAACCCCTCGTGTATGACTCAGACATGACACTCTCACTGTTCACACCCACTGTGGTTTTATCATGTGTTGTCCTGGAACCCCTCATGTATGACACAGACATGGCACTCTCACTGTTCACACCCACTGTGGTTTTATCATGTGTTGTCCTGGAACCCCGCGTGTATGACTCAGACATGACACTCTCACTGTTCACACCCACTGTGGTTTTATCATGTGTTGTCCTGGAACCCCTCGTGTATGACACAGACATGACACTCTCACTGTTCACACCCACTGTGGTTTTATCATGTGTTGTCCTGGAACCCCTCGTGTATGACTCAGACATGACACTCTCACTGTTCTCACCCACTGTGGTTTTATCATGTGTTGTCCTGGAACCCCTCGTGTATGACTCAGACATGACACTCTCACTGTTCTCACCCACTGTGGTTTTATCATGTGTTGTCCTGGAACCCCTCGTGTATGACTCAGACATGACACTCTCACTGTTCTCACCCACTGTGGTTTTATCATGTGTTGTCCTGGAACCCCTCGTGTATGACTCAGACATGGCACTCTCACTGTTCACACCCACTGTGGTTTTATCATGTGTTGTCCTGGAACCCTTCGTGTATGACTCAGACATGACACTCTCACTATTCTCACCCACTGTGGTTTTATCATGTGTTGTCCTGGAACCCTTCATGTATGACACAGACATGGCACTCTCACTGTTCTCACCCACTGTGGTTTTATCATGTGTTGTCCTGGAACCCTTCGTGTATGACTCAGACATGACACTCTCACTGTTCTCACCCACTGTGGTTTTATCATGTGTTGTCCTGGAACCCTTCGTGTATGACTCTGACATGACACTCACTGTTCACACGCACTGTGGTTTTATCATGTGTTGTCCTGGAACCCCTCGTGTATGACTCAGACATGACACTCTCACTGTTCACACCCACTGTGGTTTTATCATGTGTTGTCCTGGAACCCCTCGTGTATGACTCAGACATGACACTCTCACTGTTCACACCCACTGTCGTTTTATCATGTGTTGTCCTGGAACCCCTCGTGTATGACTCAGACATGACACTCTCACTGTTCACACCCACTGTCGTTTTATCATGTGTTGTCCTGGAACCCCTCGTGTATGACTCAGACATGACACTCTCACTGTTCACACCCACTGTGGTTTTATCATGTGTTGTCCTGGAACCCTTCATGTATGACTCAGACATGACACTCTCACTGTTCTCACCCACTGTGGTTGTCACTTGGCGCTGGTCTATCATATGGCCTGGCTTCTTTCCAGTTACTTCAAACTCACACTCGCTGTGGTCACTGCTTTGTACATACTCTTTGGCATGTGTGGCTATCTGGTAAGTTTGTTACTTCGTCACTGTATCTGGTAAGTTTAATAGTTAGTTTCACTGTATCTGGTAAATGTATTACTTGTCACTGTATCTGGTAAGTTCATTACTTGTCACTGTATCTGGTAAGTTTAATAGTTAGCTTCACTGTATCTGGTATGCTTAATAATTAACTTCACTGTATCTGGTAAGTTTAATAGTTATCTTCACTGTATTTAGTAAGTTTCATAGTTAACTTCACTGTATCTGGTAAGTTTAATAGTTAGCTTCACTGTATTTGGTAAGTTTAATAGTTAGCTTCAATCTATCTGGTAAGTTTAATAGTTAGCTTCACTGTATCTGGTATGCTTAATAGTTAACTTCACTGTATCTGGTCAGTTTAATAGTTAGCTTTACTGTAATTGGTAATTTTAATAGTTAGCTTCACTGTATTTGGTAAGTTTAATAGTTAGCTTCACTGAATCTGATAAGTTTAATAGTTAGCTTCACTAAATCTGGTAAGTTTAATAGTTACCTGTATAAGTTTTGCACTTTGTCACTTAACACAATGTATCTGGTAAGTTTAATAGTTGAATTATCTGTATCTGGGAAGTTTAATAGTTATCTTCATGGCATCATGTCAGTTGTAGAACATTTCTTTAATTATCCTTTGAACCAGCAATGTCTTGTTAGAGTTTAATGTCAGGCATTTTACTGTACAAATATTATGTAATCTGTCTGTTTCTGCTTGTAGTCTTACGGACCAAAAACAAATCCAATCATCACACTAAACCTACCCAAAGGTACGTTTTCGTATATTTAACAAGGACAACTAGAAAGTTGGTAGAAGGTGTGTTTGCATGTACGTGTTCATGCACACGATTGAAATCTTTGTACAACCAACACTGTTCCTGTAACAGATATGCTGTAGTAACTAGTTTCTAGTTGACAACCCCAATGCTACATTATCTTCACTGATAGTGTAGACATAGCGTTTAGAACCCCAATATTATATTGCACTAACTGTCAGTGTGGGCTTATGGTTGACAACCCCAATGTTACTTTACACTGATGGTGTGGGGCTGAGGTTAATGTTATAACCCTAGTATGACATTACCCTTACTGGCAGTGAGGGGCTGAGGTTAATGTTATAACCCTAGTACGACATTACCCTTACTGGCAGTGAGGGGCTGAGGTTAATGTTATAACCCTAGTACGACATTACCCTTACTGGCAGTGAGGGGTTGAGGTTAATGTTATAACTCTAGTACGACATTACCCTTATAGGCAGTGAGGGGTTGAGGTTAATGTTATAACTCTAGTACGACATTACCCTTATAGGCAGTGAGGGGCTGAGGTTAATGTTATAACCCTAGTACGACATTACCCTTACTGGCAGTGAGGGGTTGAGGTTAATGTTATAACTCTAGTACGACATTACCCTTATAGGCAATGAGGGGCTGAGGTTAATGTTATAACCCTAGTACGGCATTACCCTTACTGGCAGTGAGGGGACTTTATCTATTACACAATTATACTGAACCAGTAACTACATTTCTGTGCCTGATATTTTATAAGTTCCTTGAGGAATCTCAATATTGCTACACCAGATCTTTGTTACTGATAGGAATATAACACCATGACATATTGAAATATCAAGTAATTATCACATTTCAATCACAATACTTTATTTTCCCTTGGGAGGGAAATTCATTTGGCGTGTAGCAGCATATTAAAACAAATGTACATGCAATATAAAAATGTAAAAATAGTAATAAAAGTTATATCGGTTAAATAAGTTAAATATGTTATATAAGTTGAATAAGTTACAAAAGTTAAATCATCTCATGTTCACTCAGTGTCAGACTGGCAAGGAAGACTGGCAGAGATGGAGGGAACAAAGGACAGTTATTCATTAGTGTAATTGACAAGGGAACATTTACATACACTGAAAGTGAACATACATCACCAGTTGTCCTATTCCATTGGTGAAACAACTCTGTCTGATTCACATTCATGTCAGACTAAATGAAAGCTCTTATTTCAGGGGACTCTCTCGACTTTGCCCTAGTGGTCAAGACTTGTCTGTGTCTCGCCCTCTTCTTTACTTACCCAGGTGAGTGTCCTCCAACACTCCCCCAACACAGTGACCACAGTCACAACACCTCCACCCCCTAACTCAGTGACCTTAGTCACAACACCCCCTAACTCAGTGACCTTAACCACAACATCCCCTAACACAGTGACCACAGTCACAAAACCCCCACCACCACCCTCTAACTCAGTGACTACAGTCACGACACCCCCTAACTCAATGACCTTAGTCACAACATCCCCCCAACTGAGTGACCACAGTCACAACACCCCCTAAGTCAGTCACCACAGTCACAACACCCCCTAACTCAGTGACCCTAGTCACAACATCCCCCAACTGAGTGATCACAGTCACAACACCCCCTAACTCAGTGACCTTAGTCACAACATTCCCCAACTTAGTGACCACAGTCACAACACCTCCTAACTCAGTGACCATAGTCACAACATACCCCAACTTAGTGACCACAGTCACAACACCCCCTAACTCAGTGACCTTACTCACAACATCTCCCAACTTAGTGACCCTAGTCACAACATCCTCCAACTTAGTGACCACAGTCACAACACCCCCTAACTCAGTGACCTTAGTCACAACATCCCCCAATTTAGTGACCACAGTCACAACACCCCCTAACTCAGTGACCTTAGTCACAACATCCCCCAACTTAGTGACCACAGTCACAACACCCCCTGACTCAGTGACCTTAGGCACAACATTCCCCAACTGAGTGATCACAGTCACAACACCCCCCTAACTCAGTGACCCTAGTCACAACATCCCCCAACTGAGTGATCACAGTCACAACACCCCCTAACTCAGTGACCTTAGGCACAACATCCCCCAACTGAGTGATCACAGTCACAACACCCCCTAACTCAGTGACCCTAGTCACAACATCCCCCAACTTATTGACCACAGTCACACCACCCCCTAACTCAGTGACCCTAGTCACAACATCCCCCAACTTAGTGACCACAGTCACAACACCCCCTAACTCAGTGACCCTAGTCACAATGTCCCCCAACTGAATGACCACAGCCACAACACCCCCTAACTCAGTGACCCTAGTCACAACGTCCCCCAACTGAGTGATCACAGTTACAACACCCCCTAACTCAGTGACCCTAGTCACAACGTCCCCCAACTGAGTGATCACAGTTACAACACCCCCTAACTCAGTGACCCTAGTCACAACGTCCCCCAACTGAGTGATCACAGTTACAACACCCCCTAACTCAGTGACCCTAGTCACAACGTCCCCCAACTGAGTGATCACAGTTACAACACCCACTAACTCAGTGACCCTAGTCACAACGTCCCCCAACTGAGTGATCACAGTTACAACACCCCCTAACTCAGTGACCCTAGTCACAACGTCCCCCAACTGAGTGATCACAGTCTCTGACACCACTCACACCATCATCCATGTTGTACCAGAATGTACACTTGTATTGATTGTTTCAGTTTATCAAATGGCCAATCAAAATTAATATATTTATATGTTTGTCTGTTTGTCCAACTGTATATCAAATATTGCCAAAGTAGCAACATTCCAAACCTTAGGGGTGTGTAAATAATAACTAGTAAATACTCTAGTTTAGGAGTGATCTGCTGTAAGTTCACAATGAAGTATGGCTATTGACATGTCAAAGTTACATATCTTGGTTCATTTTAAAACCTTCCCAGTAGTCAATGTCAGACAATACGTTTTGTTAACAGGAGCATAATCTCATTTGTTTCCCTGTCTTCTTTCCTGCAGTCATGATGTTCCCGGTTATTGGAATTCTCGAGAAGAAACTTCTAAATAAACCAGCAGAGAATATATGGCATGGGGTAAGTAACGTAGACAATGTTTGAAATGTCAGGTAGAGACTCTAGGAAAATAACCATCCGATAGAATGGATAACTTCATAGTTCAGAAGGTCAGAAACCAATCAACCAAGTTCTTTGTGCGATATATACCAGAGGGCGCTACGTAAACATAGATTCTGAGCAATGTTTTACGATGTTATATTCAAAACATTTAACAATTGTTTGCAATGCTTTGCATACACACAAACACACACACACACACACACACACACACACACACACACACACACACACACACACACACACACACACACACACACACACACACACACACACACACACACACACACACACACACACACACACACCAGAGCCCATAGTAATGGATGTTTGGTTTAATGTTAATAGAATCTGATGAGGTTTGATATAGTTTCAATCATTGACCTGGTTGTGTCTAACTTTGTCTTAATCTCCTGAGGTTTGACATGGTGTCCATCACAGGTCTGGTTGTGTCTAACTTTGTCTTTTGTTGACAGAATCTCCTGAGGTTTGGCATGGTGTCAGTCACAGGCCTGGTTGTGTAACTTTGTCTTTTGTTGACAGAATCTCCTGAGGTTTGGCATGGTGTCAGTCACAGGCCTGGTTGTGTAACTTTGTCTTTTGTTGACAGAATCTCCTGAGGTTTGGCATCGTGTCAGTCACAGGCCTGGTTGTGTAACTTTGTCTTTTGTTGACAGAATCTCCTGAGGTTTGGCATGGTGTCAGTCACAGGCCTGGTTGTGTAACTTTGTCTTTTGTTGACAGAATCTCCTGAGGTTTGGCATGGTGTCAGTCACAGGCCTGGTTGTGTAACTTTGTCTTTTGTTGACAGAATCTCCTGAGGTTTGGCATGGTGTCAGTCACAGGCCTGGTTGTGTAACTTTGTCTTTTGTTGACAGAATCTCCTGAGGTTTGGCATGGTGTCAGTCACAGGCCTGGTTGTGTCTAACTTTGTCTTCTGTTGACAGAATCTCCTGAGGTTTGGCATGCTGTCCATCACAGGCCTGGTTGTGTCTAACTTTGTCTTCTGTTGACAGAATCTCCTGAGGTTTGGCATGGTGTCCATCACGGGCCTGGTTGTGTCTAACTTTTTGTCTTCTGTTGACAGAATCTCCTGAGGTTTGGCATGGTGTCCACCACAGGCCTGGTTGTGTCTAACTTTGTATTCTGTTGACAGAATCTTCTGAGGTTTGGCATGGTGTCAGTCACAGGCCTGGTTGTGTCTAACTTTGTCTTCTGTTGACAGAATCTCCTGAGGTTTGGCATGGTGTCAGTCACAGGCCTGGTGGTGCTGGCCGTGCCTAACTTTGCCAACCTGATGGCGCTGGTCGGAGCTTCCTGCTGCACCCTGCTTGCCTTTGTCCTGCCAGGCCTATTCCACTTGCAGATACACCGCGGGTACAGATACTTATTAATAATAATTATATATTGATTATACATTGATTAATAATACTAATGTGCGAAAATATGCAATCATTACTACTAAATAAAATCAACTGTATTTGTATACACCCCTGAATCTATTTTGTAGAGATATGTGATGTCTAAATAAATTTGATTTGGTATTTCTTATATAACGCCCCATCCAAATAATTGTTCTGGGCCACTTTACAAAGGTTATTACAAATAATTTAATAACATAGAAAATCATACATATTTTAAAATACTAATGTGCTAAAATATGCAGTCATTACTACTAAATAAACTATATTGCCTTAAAAATAAATAAACAAGTATACACGCTGTTAAAATAATACCTTACCTTTCCTATCCATAAGGCTGCTGTGCAACTCCGCCATTTTGTCCTGTCAACGGATATTTGTCTTGCTTTGCTCCAAGTTGTCCATCCCATTTGGTTTCATTTTGTTTCCACTGGTTCTCCATGCAGCTCTACAATATCTACATACAGTACACCTACTACCAACTCTACAACATCTACATACAGTACACCTACTAGCAGCTCTACAATATCTACATACAGTACACCTACTAGCAACTCTACAACATCTACATACAGTACACCTACTAGCAGCTCTACAATATCTACATACAGTACACCTACTAGAAGCTCTACAACATCTACATACCAGTACACCTACTAGCAGCTCTACAAGATCTACATACAATACACCTACTAGCAGCTCTACAACATCTACATACAGTACACCTACTAGCAGCTCTACAATATCTACATACAGTACACCTACTAGAAGCTCTACAACATCTACATACCAGTACACCTACTAGCAGCTCTACAAGATCTACATACAGTACACCTACTAGCAGCTCTACAAGATCTACATACAGTACACCTACTAGCAGCTCTACATCTACATACAGTAAACCTACTAGCAGCTCTACGACATACATACAGTACACCTATTAGCAGCTCTACAACATCTACATACAGTACACCTACTAGCAGCTCTACAACATCTACATACCGTACACCTACTAGCAGCTCTACAACATCTACATACAGTACACCTAATAGCAGCTCTACAACATCTGCATACCAGTACACCTACTAGCAGCTCTACAACATCTACATACCGTACACCTATTAGCAGCTCTACAACATCTACGTACAGTACACCTACTAGCAACTCTACAACATCTGCATACCAGTACACCTACTAGCAGCTCTACAACATCTACATACCGTACACGTGCTAGCAGCTCTACAACATCTACATACAGTAAACCTACTAGCAGCTCTACAACATCTACATACCGTACACGTGCTAGCAGCTCTACAACATCTACATACAGTACACCTACTAGCAGCTCTACAACATCTACATACAGTACACCTACTAGCAGCTCTACAACATCTACATACCATACACCTACTAGCAGCTCTACAACATCTACATACAGTACACCTAATAGCAGCTCTACAACATCTGCATACCAGTACACCTAATAGCAGCTCTACAACATCTACATACCGTACACCTATTAGCAGCTCTACAACATCTACATACAGTACACCTATTAGCAGCCCTACATCATCTACATACAGTACACCTACTAGCAGCTCTACAACATCTACATACCAGTACACCTACTAGCAGCTCTACAACATCTACATACCAGTACACCTACTAGCAGCTCTACAACATCTACATACCAGTACACCTACTAGCAGCTCTACAACATCTACATACCAGTACACCTACTAGTACAACATCTTCAGTTCAGTCTGTTTTGGGGTTTCAGTTAACTCATTTGAAATAATCCTGGACATTCTCTGAACATTCCTTTCACTAACCCGCTGGCGTATATATAGAATCGGTATATTAAATGCATTTCTGCTTTTAATGTTTCAGAAGTCTGACAAAAAACGAGAAAGCATTTGACATATTCCTCATTGTACTAGGAATTGTTGGGTAAGTTGAACTTGTTTTTTTTAATGTAGCCCTTGTAACCCTTGTTTACATTACTGTTGTGAAGAGTTTTATGCTGCTCTTCATTGGTATTGGTGTGTCTTGTAAATATTAACATCACTTTTTTTCTTACTTGGTGTTTTGTGAAGAAAGAATTACAAATTCAGAGCAATAACTACAATGTGATGTGTTTTGGTATATTATAGAAGGATCATTGTAATGTGTCTGTTGTGTTATAGAGGGATCAGTACAATGCGTTGTTTGATGTGTTATAAAAGGAACATTGCAATGTGTCTGTTGTGTTATTGAGGGATCAGTATATCGCGTTGCTGCTTGATGTATTATAGAACGATCATTGCAATGTGTCTGTTGTGTTATAGAGGGATCAGTATAATGCGTTGTTTGATGTGTTATAAAAAGATTGTCTGTTGTGTTATAGAGGGATCAGTATATCGCGTTGTTTGATGTATTATAGAAGGATCATTGCAATGTGTCTGTTGTGTTATAGAGGGAGGAGTATAACGCGTTGTTTTATGTGTTATAGAAGGATCATTGTAAGGTGTCTGTTGTGTTATAGAGCAATCAGTATAACGCACTGTTTGATGTGTTATAGAAGGATCATTGTAATGTGTCTGTTGTGTTATAAAGAGATCAGTATAATGCGTTGTTTGATGTGTTATAAAAAGATTGTCTGTTGTGTTATAGAGGGATCAGTAGAACATGTTGTTTGATGTGTTATAGGAGGATCATTGTAACATGTTATTTTGTATGTTATAGAGGGATAATTGGCACATGGGATGCGTTACTGCGACTGCATGAAACACACTTTGGAGATGAAGACAGCGTCACACGGACAGTTTTGTTCCAGTCTACTACAGCGACACCTGGTGTCAACTTTGGCACTAACTCCATGCAGCCTTTTTTCGATTTGACCCCAGCACTCAATGCCACAGGCATTTCATAGAACTATAAATTGTGCATATCTTTTGATGGGAACACTATTTAAAATCCATATTTACATTGTAAAATATATATATTGTATATAAATTGAATGTGCATGTTACATATATCACAGCTATATGTGTATCAATGATATTTTAAGATGAGTTTACCATAATAATACAAAATATATATATGTTATGTAATTACGTATTTGAGCACAATTATAAACACATGTGTATAGTTATTTATATATGAATGTGACATGTCAATGAATGATAGTCACAGGAAGAAATGGACCAGCTATTTGTAAAGGACAGCTTCAAGGTATTAGGACCCAGCTTCAAGCTATTAAGACAAGCTTCAGGGTGTTAGGACCAGCTTTAAGATCAAACTGTCTGTCACAATGCTAATGTCAACCATTAGTTGATCTACGGTTTACATAACAACCTATGGTGGACATGACAACTGACAGTGGTAACTCACAGACCTGCGTGTCAAATAAACAGGACAATGAAAGATGAGGTAATAAGACATGCATTTCTGCTAAAATCACAACATTCTTAGGACTTGACCGAGACAGCTATTTTTGGCTCGTGTGCAGAATAGGCCCGTGTCACTTATGACGCTGTTCGCTGTGGTGGGCCACCAACGACTACGGCAGTGTGAGGGATCTCGGGATATATGCGTCGTATTCAATGTATGAAATTGACGAATAGTAAAGATATTACGTTAATATAACCGAACTGTGTAGGTGGTGATGTGTAGTTTTGTTCTCTTTCTGTTGGGTTTGTGGTCTGAACCAGTCAGCCGAGTTGTGGTTTGAGGGAATGTGTTGGGAGGTGTGTTAGGCAGTATGGGCTGTATAGATCTATGGGTGCCGAGACTGTTGCCAATAAGGGACGGGTCACAAGTTCACATAGTGCCAGAATACATTTAGCGTTATGGTTTGGTTGTCGCCATGTATCAAGGAAAATAAATTGCTACAGTGATGCCACCTGGCGAGTGAAGTGAAACACTTGTTGATGCATACTGACACTTTTACCAAGTTTCACTCTACCTATTGGTGGTGGAGGAGGGACTGAACCAGTGCTAACTTATTGGTGTGTTGTGCAAGGCTCGAGTGTAGCTATGCAATATGTTGTGTCGACTCCTGCAGAATGTTCAGTGTCAAATGTCTCCCAGCAAATTTCAAAAGTTCTTCTTAATGTGATTAAAGTCGTCCACCTAATAACACATTATGTATGAAGAAACCAGTCATGTAATAATATTGAGTGGAACTGTCTGCCATTGGTGACAGTGTCTGGCCTTGGGTGGCAGTGTGGGGCCGTAGGTGCAACTGTTTGGTCTTGAATGGCACTCTCTGACCAAGGGAACACTGTCTGACCTATGGTGGCATGTTGTATAATGATACTCTGTGGTATACTTACAACAGACAATAGTACTATGCAAACAGTTCATGCTAATAATGTGATAATCTTAGTATGCCAGTCATGTATATAAAATAAACAAACTGATGTATGACTCATTGTGTTTACACACTTCGTCTAACACTGGCAAGCAGGCAGACATCTTTCACAGTAACACACCATGCATGTGTTAGGAACTACACGGCAGTGCTACCAAATCTGACGCATCTTGCTCCCATACCACTCTCACTCAGCCATCTGTAAATCTCACATACTGTATATTGACCATTTCAAAAATATTAATACAAACATGTGTATGATTGTATGCGTTTTGTTTAAACAAGCCCTACATTATTTCTATTCACACACTGAACATGCCAGAATTCATTCTTATCATCGTTGGTGGCGCAGTGTTATCTCTGGCGGGAATTTGGTGCCCTATCTGGAAACTACCGGGTAGACATCCTTTTTTCACAGTTGCGATCTGTCCATGTTAAATTTCTCTACATTGCTTGGTATGTTATCAGTACAGTGTACTTAGTTTGGAATTATGTTGATACACCCTCAACATTATGTTATTTGTAAACAATTTGTCAAGCTTGATGTTTAGAATTTTAGTGTTTATTTATTTGTCATAGTACAACAGTCAATCATATCATAAGTAAGCATTGTAGATGAGCTTCATTATCACAGCAGCATCCAAACAAGAAAATATTTTCAATAATCAATATACAAACAAACCAGAAATAAACAACGCAATAAAACCGGATGGCTCCTTTATTTACAACCGAGTTGCTCTTTCATAATAGCAACGTCTTGATATTTAAACATTATAAAATATTATAAAAATATAATACAAAAATTAATGAGATGACAACTTGGAACTTTCAGATTTGTTCTAAAATCTGCTCTATGATCAGATTAGCTTTAAAGTGACACAATTGTCGTCATGCAAGCGACCACTTCACAGCACACTCCCTTCACCCTGCTCCTACTAAACATGAATGACAACTCATATCCACAAGTTACATCCACCCCATTGATACATTCCTCCATCATCTGTGTAGGCTTTACCCCATATCACCCCACAAACACATTCCATAACACCCCACATCACCCTAATATCCAATATACCCATATCCACCCCACTATGTAGGTCAGAGTTCACTGTGAGCGGCTCCAGACATGCGGGGTCCTCGCTTGCGTTTCTCTTTCTTCTTCTTTTTTGTTGTCCTCGTTGTCTCTTGTTCCTGCACCAGTCTCTCCATCTCTACCCTCATCTTGTCCTGCAGCGAACACAGAACAAGTGCGTGAACACACACACATCAGTCAGTGGGCACGAACAAACACATCAGCCAAAGGGTATGAACACAAACAGTTCAGCCTAGCTACAAGAACACATACAAACACACCAGCCAAGATGAAAGAACACACAAACACACCAGCCGAGTTAAAAGAACACACAAACACGCATTGGCCAAGGTGCATGGACACGCATAAACACATCAGCCAAGATACATATAAGAGTGTCTCCTCCTTGTGCGGGTTGATGCAATCAGTGAGCTCCAAGTGTAATAGATGCCTACTTGGTATCCTCTCTTAATTTATTCTCTTTTTAAAGGACAATAATAGAGCTGATTTTATTTAGTAGTAATAATTGCATACTTTGCACGTTGGTATTTTAAAATAGTTATTGTTTTATATCATTAATTTTGTAACACCAGTGTACATTTTGAAACCAAAACAATGATTTGGATGGGGTGCCATATAAGACATTTATTATTATGGATTTATGTAATCAGTGAGGCTTGCAAACACCCCAGAATCTATTTGTAGAGATATGTGGTGTCCAAATAAATGTAATGTTTTACTAGATTCGTCCTTGCTCTAAAGGATACTCACTTGCTTCATCCTTGCTCTAAAAGATACTCACTAGTTTCATCCTTGCTCTAAAAGATACTCGCTAGTTTCGTCCTTGCTCTAAAGGATACTCACTAGCTTCGTCCTTGCTCTAAAGGATACTCACTAGTTTTGTCTCTTCCTTGTAAGGGTTTATATAATCTGGATCTTTCTCTATGATGTCCAACTCTTGTGCCATCTAAACAGACAGAACATAATATTATTATGAAGTGGTAACACAACAGCACACTGCCTACATTAAATATAAAAGACCAAACCCCCTCTCGCCCCTCTCCTCCGCCTCCTCCCACTCCTTCTCCTCCCCCTCTCGCCCTTCTCCTCCTCCCCCTCCTGCCCCTCTCCTTCTCCTCTCGCCCCTCTCCTCCTGCCATATGCAATGCTTAACATATTTTTATTTTGTGTGAACTTATACAAGAAGAGTAGAACTCGAACAATAATAATAAATAAAAACTATAAATGCACAAAAGTACTGCAGATGTCAAGACATTAATAACAATGACATTGATAAGAGAGATCACCTCCTGATTTAAATACCTACAATTACACTACATATAAATCATTATAATAAAATAAAAAGGTTTCATAAAAGTACCACAAAAGTAGATAAATTCCATCTGTAATGCCTCAAATGGAATTCCTAGTTTTCTATGTCATGCTGGTCAGAAATAAATTATTTACTAATACATTAGCTATTATAAATGTCTATGAAATGAGTGCATATACCCACCAGATGCAGCATTCTGGCATCTGTCTTTTCGTAGATTCCTGTCTCATTTGCGAATCCGATGCTCCAGTCAATAAGGATGCGCCACTCGTGATTACGCTTCAGTAGGTCATGTGTCATGTCTGGTAACCGTAGCAACAGGTCACCAAAGAAGGCTGTGTTCTCCACAATGTGAGCAAACACTATCAACAGAGAAGTCATGTCAGGTTATACGTTCACACAACATATTAGATTGACAAAATGAGTCAAGGCCATTTGTGGTGACTACTTGATGCCACTGACAGTGAAGGTCATTGCCATTCTCCCCATAAACACCATAACTGCCCACCAGTTGTCACTTATATAGTGATGGCCATTGCCACCCCTACCCATCATGATCCACCAGTTCCCTCTTACAGTGAAGGCCATTGCCACCCTAGCCATCCTGATCCACCAGTTGTCACTTACAGTGACGGCCATTGTCCCCCCATAACCTATTATTCGATCACCATACTACTCATACACTAGTTGTAACTTACAGTGCCACCCCTACCCATTGTAATACACCAGTTGTTACTCACAGTGATTCAGTGAAGGCCATTGCCTCCCCGAACCATCATGATCCACCAGCTGTCACTTTATGTGATGGCCATCGCCACCCCACCCATCATGATTCTCCAGCTGTCACTTACAGTGAAGGCCATTGTCACCCCTACCCATAATGACCCGCCAGTTGTCACTTACAGTGAAGGCCATTGTCACCCCTACCCATCATGACCCACCAGTTATTACTTACAGTGAAGGCCATTGCCAACCCCACCCAGCGATAGAAATAAGCCAGAATATTTACTGGTCCGCCGGACAAGTAAGTTTTGAAATCTACTTGTCCACCACAATTTTAACTTATCTGAGTGGTTGTCAAGGGGATTCGAAGCTTCGGAAAAAACTCTGTGTTATTTTTATGACAACAAGCACAATGTTCCTGCTGTTTCGTTGCATGTACATCTGAGTGACTTGTGATCAAAGGCACAATTTGATTTAATCTACACATTTTTTAAAACACTGCTGTAAAATTTTGGTATCAGTTTGTCATTGAAGATGCCACTCAACCATCAGGAACACGACCAATGCAAAGCCAGGAAATGTCACAAAAATCATAATAAACTATAATATAATCTGATATTATTTTGTTCAATCTCTATGAACTTCAATATTAACAAAGTTCTGTATTTTACAAACGAATATAATATTCAATTGATCACCAGCAAACAAACGCATATTTTTACTAAATTTTATATTACCATTTCAATGATGTATAAACAGTTTTAACGGTGCCCGAATTACATCTACCAGGCGGAATATAATTTATAGATTTAGTTACGACGTAACGTCGCTGCCGCGCGCAGACCGCCGGAGTTGGCGGAAGCCAACATGTCAACGGCGGTTGGCACGCCGGCCGCGCGTCTTGCATAAAATTTGGCTTCGAAAACTCGTAATTTATGGTTAGAATAAATTTTACATAGACACAACACTTATGAAATTTCATTAATATTCCGTTCATCAACCATCACCATAGATTTACCGGAGACAAGTTACAAGTTTTGAACATTTTTACCGATTTGGGACTGGAATGCGAATGGATCGGCTAACGTTCGATGACTTGGAAGACTGCCGGGTCCACGTGGGTTAGACGTAATAATGGTTAAAACTATATAATTATTCAAATAACAGGTAGCGATACAAAGTCTACTATTTCCAAAGTTCGTCAAATATGATACGTGGGTGGAAGCAAGTTGTACGTCGGCCAAACTGAACGATTTACGATTTTATGAAATACAGCCTCAATCAACGATGGCTGGTGCGGAGTGTGTCTTACGCGTATGACAAAGCTAGGTCGGTGCGCTCAGCGGATGACCCAGTTAACGCAGGCACTAGTTTAGGTCGAACGCTGAAGTACAACACACTGGCGGCGGAACAAGAGGCCGACACACTAACAAGATTGCAACGTGTGCAATTTCTAGCGAACTTCGTTTACGTTTGAATTTCCTCAGATAAAAAGTTTGCAATGTTGCATGCGTCACTATTTTCTGTAAATGTTCACTTGTCCACCGGATAACCATGTAGAATCATTTTACTTGTCCGGGCCAAAAATCACTTGTCCCGGACAAACGGACAAGTGCTATTTCGAACGCTGCCACCCATCATGATCCACCAGTTGTCACTTACAGTGAAGGCTATTGTCACCCCTACCCATCATGACCCGCCAGTTGTCACTTACAGTGAAGGCCACCGTCACCCCTACCCATCATGACCCGCCAGTTGTTAGTTACAGTGAAGGTCATTGCCACCCCTACCCATCATGATACGCCAGTTGTCACTTACAGTGAAAGCCATTGCCACCCCTACCAATCATGATCTGCCAGTTGTCACTTACAGTGAAGGCCATTGCCACCCCTATTCATCATGATCCGCCAGTTGTCACTTGTAGTGAAGGTCATTGCCACCCCTCTTATCCATCCACCAGCACCTTATACTCACATTCTCTGATTGTTTCGTCCTTCGGAAAAGGGTCGCCAGGCAGATGCCCTGCTTCTGTCAATTTCACTTTTGATTCTGCCATCACCTGTAAAACATGCATAGACAGTATCACATACAGCTTTAATTCCAAAAGTCCAAAACGTACATATAGTTTGTCTTAGGAGCTACTCCTAGATCTATACAAGTTTATAGAAATGGGCAATTGTAGGCATATTATCAACAATAAGGCAGACTATTCAGGTGCAATTATAACCTTTATTAAAACAGTAACTAACGTCTTGTAGATACAATCAATGTGGATATTATTTTGTATACTTTAAAAGTACCTCAAATGTACTTGGTATTTTGGCATACATGTACAATTGATCAAGTACTTGTCATTTCTAAACCCTAACAAAAAATCAAGTAAGGTTCTACAAAATGTTCTCAGTACAAATACTTGACCCAACATTTACTGACCTTGAAGATCTGTTCAAGCAGCAGTCGCACCATCTTGTACTGCTTCTCGTACTTATCGAGACTGGACACGCTTTGGACGGCCTCCAACTGCACTGCCCTTTTCTGGCGGAACAGTTTACGGTCTGGACTCGGGTAAAGGACAAAATGTAACATTTGGATTGCTGAAAATAATACTATTAAGGGATCGTCCAAAATTGTCAACATTAATGCAAGAGTGCAGAGTACTCTTTTTCTTGATCCCCTCCCCCGTCAGTATACTAAAAATGTTGATTGTTTTGACTCATATGTACCAACAATAGCATGTAGGCTACAATAGTTACATGTATTTTAATAAAAATATACAGGTATAGAAAAGAAAACTGTTTCACCCACAAATTATATTTAATGTTTCGTTTGGCGACTTTTAAAACAAAAATTTGCTATTTTTTGCAGAATAAAAATAACTGTTGATTTTTTTAAAGCATACGGAAGCCTCCAACCCCCATTTTGGACTGCCCCTGAAGTTAAATAGTAAGTAACTATGCTGTTATACAAGTCTAGATTACAAAATTATGGATTTTCCAACAACATCCAATGATGTCAAGAGTCTGGCTATCAAGGCTAGCATGATGATGGTCTGTTTAGCACCACTGAAATCATTGATCTGACATTTGTCTGAAATGACAAAAATGTGAACGATTACAATGTTCTCTCAAGTCATGTGTTCTTGTTGTGTGTCGTATTCTGTCAAATGAGTGCCAGACGTTTTGGTAAATGTGCTGAATCAGTATTTGTTACGGGGTTTGACTAAAAGGCGCACAACCACGAAGTTGATCAACAACCACGCACGACCATGTAATCTAATGTGTTGGTAGACAGTTTGACCGTTGATGATATATATATATATATGGTTTGTGTGTGCATTATTAAAAATATTGAGTCTATATTTCACCCAGGAGTTACACAATTTAGGCATTTTATCCGATCTTCCAGACGAGCATTTAGTCTTGACTCAGTAGCGCCACCTGGCGAATGGAACTGGTGAGTTACCACAAGCGATAATAAAAGTTGCGAATTTTGTTACTCCAATGTGAAGAACATATCTGAAATTTTGTGAGCTGCACACACATACCTCCTACGTGCCACCAATAGCCCACTTGGTTACCAACACTACATCATCTTTTAGTCATACTGTTTGTTATGTGTTGCCCGGTATAGGGTTAAACATGCATCTGACAGTTTGTGCTGTGCTACTTATGTCTTTATTAATTATTTAATATATATGAACCCAAGCCCTTGCAGACTGCACATTTATTGGGAGCTATACGGTATTCTTTTAGTAAATAAATTCCTAATATAATTTTTTTTTAACCAAAATATTTATCATTTGGTACTTGTGATGCGACGTGGAACACTGCATTATTAAGTTCGGTGTCAACACTGAGCTCACACTAAGCTCCAGTCTTTAACCGCTAGCAAACAAATGACACAATACCGAATTGCCACGAAATTGCGCGACTCACGAACTTGGGACACGTAACAAGAATCCAACTAGACAAGGTGTCTAAGTCTAAGGGTCCCGGATGGTTCGGCCCCCGGATGGTTCGGCCCCCAACGTGTTCGGCCCACGTAACAAAAATCCGCTATGCAGGGTCAGATGTTTCGGCCTACGCCGACGGATGTTTCAGTCGACTTCTCCGACAATTTGATGAGTGGTGTCGGATGTTTCGGCCCATTGATAATCCTGTTGCGTTTGAAGATTGTTTTTGTTTCACAATAAATTACCTACCACCTCTTTATTGTTTGTTAGTTTGAACTCGCACTCTTACCTTGATTGCTTGTATGTGTGATATTTGTTTGTTTGTTACAAAATATCCTTGCAGTAAGCTAAACAAACACGGTAACGGAACACACGATGTGAGCACATGCAATGTGCTCACTCCCTTTATGTACTTGATGTCGATTGAACAGATTTTCAAAGACGCATTGATGGAAAAGTTATTCTACATTCCACAGCTCTATTGTAACGATTTTTTCAAGGGCTGTACGATGATGACGAATCTGTCTCCTTTCCAGAATAAATATAATTATTATTGCAAGCTATACATTGAAACATTACGCGTAAATATATTATATATTTGTGACACATTTACCGAAAATATGTAAGTAAAATTAGTTGCATGCAATATAAGAATTATTTAAAAGAATTATTTTCCGCAGCAACTAAGCCTCAAAGGTCGCAAGCGTTTTTATAATTCACCGACTAGGACATTTTATGTACTTTCTATTGATAAATGTATTTTTAGTTTTATTAATTTCTTAACATATTTATGTTTATTCTTCTTGTATAAATGAATGTATTTCTAGTAGTTTTTATAAATGTCTTAATTTATGTAAACGCTTTTTTAATGATCTCTCTTTTTTAGTAACTATATTTAAGTTAATGTTATATTTTTTACATATTTATTTCTTAATTAGCATTTCTTTTTATGTAATATACTATTATATACGTGTGCATGTATGTAAAGCGCCCGAGGGCAATTTTATTTGATTGGGCGCTATATAAGTACTTTTATTTATTTATTAAAAGTCAGATTTCTAAACAGAAGCAGGACAGTTGGTTCGGCCCATACAGCCCGCCGACACCGGTTACAGAAACAGTTGATTCGGTCCACGCGAACACAAGCAGGTAACGGTTAACTGGTTGTGCGAACGGATTGTTCGGCCCCATGGGGCGAACCGGTCGGGGCCCGAAACATCCCAAGTGTAACGCACGCAAGATTGAGCGATATTAAAAGGATACATACATTACGGGGGCTAGGCGGCTGTAACCTATTATTTTCACTACCCTCTTGGCTTCGTTGTGTATCATTCTGCTCGCTCTGTGTTTCCGTTATAAGAAACAAGGGGAGAATTATAAATAAAGTGTACTCCAATGCCAACATCTTTAAATGTCCAACATCCCTTGCCAAATAAACAGCCTGTATTACCCGCTAGAGGGCGCAGGTAGTGACATTCGTTCACACTGGTAAATGGCCTTTATATTTTGCCATTTCTGATAAAGAATCATTTCCGTATTGTTAACGTTGGCAAAGAGAGATTTATTGTATGGTGCGCATTTATACAGAATTGTTTATATTTTACTCTGATCGGATCAGCTTACTTTGTTGTCAATATCCAATTAAAACTTCAGGTAGGTTGAGACGAAACGATAGATCGTATCCCAGTTTTAAAGAGGGCGTTATTGCATGTCGTATCAATAATGTATATCTGTCACTGACCGAGTGTAGGCACCTCAACAAAAAATAAATATCAAGAACATTGGGCATGGGCTTAAATTAAAGGTAATAGCTTAAGAATCACATAACTGTTTATTTAATAGATCACAAAATATTGCAATTTTAAGCCGGCAAAACAGCGTAATTTGTGTGTACCTCTTTGCAAAATGGACTAATTTTGTGTGTTTTCTGTGGATAAATATTTGCTTTAAAATGTCATAACTTTTTTATTTATGTAGATATTTAAATACTGTTTTCAGGGTTTTCAAACACATTGACTAGAGTAATAAATCTACAATGTTTAATATTTTTAGTACTAATTTGTTATAGCCAAATTAATGCAAACTAATTTTAGTTATGTAGCATTCAAACTCAATAGACCTACACATTTCAATAAAATACCATAATATCCATGAATATGAAGATACTTATATATATTATGCAAGGTGTATAACCACATTAATAATGGTAATAAATTTACATTAACAAATCATTTAATTAATAAGTCGGTATTAGCTAATTAGCGCGCAACCTCGACAAACCAACACATTTCAGTAAAAGGCCGTAGTGTCCATGATTATGAAGATATTTGTATAATTTATGTAAGCAATAAACAACATTAATTATGGTAATATATATATAATATACATATATCTCAAGGTAATTGCATTATTAGTATTAATATTATAATTAGGAATGGCAGTGAATACTGACAATAGGCAATAATGCCTAATATGCCTATGGGCTGGCATGGGCATATTTCTACAACTAGCAAATATAACTCTAACACATAATTCTAACACAAAGTATTGCATAATTGGCATGGTATTATGTAAATAGGGTATAAATAGTATTGGTTTTGTAGAAATTTTAATTCAAAGAAATGGATTAAATCACGATCTGCATCCGGCACCACCTCCAATGACGAGCGCAATCAATTTCGCTGACACAGAACTTTCAAATGTGAAATTTTTTTGATTGGCACAAAACCATATTTCTCGTGGAGCACGCCACCAATTTTTTCAACACAAACTAAAACTAATAGATAAGGCTAAACACAAAATAGTTCAGGGTAGATGCGGCTATATGTGTGTGTGTATGGTTAGAATGGCATTCATTAGTAGATAAGCTATTCATAAAAAGGTAAGTTCTCATATAGTGCAGTATCCAGTCCTCAGGAATGCTCAAAGCACTTTATTCCATGGCAAATCTGTTCAATCAAACACCATCTCGACTTCTCTGGGAAGCATTTAGCCACACTGCAATTAGTGTCTTGTTTCTTCTCTCTAGGTCATGGATTCTTATAAATGGAATGGAAACAGATGGTCTTCTTGAGAACATGATGGCAGAGAGCAGCACTAATACTGTTAGGAGGGTGGCAAATGGCATCATGGAAACGACAAGCAGCGCCGACGAGGATCTTATAGACATTAATACAGAGGCGCGGTTTGACTACCCGGACATCGCAGATAAATCACATGGTGAGTGTGAAAGTTTTAAAGATTTAATACATACCAAAAATAGCAAATCAAAACACACAAGAGATAGAGCCATCAAATCACTGTTAATGTTGGCCTCGCCGTCAACTCTTGTCACTGACGGGAGGTCTCATTATTTAAGGGAAACCACATCAGTAAATATTTGTGTAACCATGTTGGTCATAACACACAGGGAGATTAAGACGAAATAAAAATACAGGTTTCTAAGATTATGGAATAGTTGGACCTCTTAGAGTATTACACATGAGAACTGGCTACAGTAGTCAAAATATGCTTTTTGAAAAGTAGATACCTTCAGGTGAACACATAAACCTTTAGAGCCTCACTGTTAAGGTCACTCACTAGACTAGATTAAAGTGACCAGAATGACGAGTTAACCTCATTAGCTGGACTAATTTCCTATACTATATGTCTACTTCTACCGGTATATATTAATTGACAAAAATCTTAAGGTCATTATGCCAATAAATAATACTGTTACGTAACTAATTTGGCACTGTCCTATGGTGACCTTAATTGCGAGGTGGCTGTATTATGGAGGTGGTTTTAATGTGAGGTTTGACTGTATGTCATTGGTGTAATTGGAAACACGTTTTCTCCTGTTTCACGTGACATCAATAACTAGAAAGTTATGGACGGTGGAATGAGACTCGGTACATGGAGGAGGCTCGCATATTTGAAATTACAAGTCTAACCCAGTTTTGTGTTGGTGCAGGTTCAACGAATTTAATGGACACACTGGAATATGTGTCCCCGGAGGTGGGTCAGTATGATGACTTCCACACGATAGACTGGCTGAGGGACATCGCACGCGACCGTCTACGGCACAGACACATTGTACGCAAGAGACAGGAGAGCTGCTTCCAAAAGGTGAAGGGAGCTCATGACGCCTGGAGTGGCTGGCTGTGTGTCCTTCTCATTGGCTGCGCCACAGGTTTGTATCACCCGTTTATGTAAATGGACCCACCCCTACTTCTGCCAATATAACGTGTTTATAAATTAAATGTTTTCTTGCCAATTGGAAAATGTTATAAATGTAACAGTTAAATTACAAATAATGTTTTGTGCTTATTAAACACAATTTCACAAACATGATACCTTTATTCTAATATTAACAATATGATACTAAAACTAAAGAACATACAGTCTTGGTATAATTTAATACAAACCAATTATGGATGTTACGTAAACTATACACACAATGCATCAGAGAACCGGATTTACAATGAGCTGAACCACTTGAGGAACCAGCGTCACGTGGAGTTTATGATTGACTGCTGCTTGTTTACACCAGGGACGTGTGCCGCCATCATAGACATCGGCACAACTTGGATGTTTGACTTGAAGGAGGGAATCTGTCTCAAACAGTTCTGGTTCAACCGTGAACAGTGCTGCTGGTCTTCCAATGAGACGACCTTTGAACAAGACACGTGTTCACAGGTGTGTTAGTAGTGGTCATAGATGTGTTAGTAATGTTCGCGGGTGTATTGGTGGTCATTACGGATGTGTTAGTCATGTTCTCGGATGTGTTAGTGGTGTTCACAGGTGTATTGGTGGTCATCATGGATGTGTTAGTGGTGTTCACAGGTGTATTGGTGGTCATCACGGATGTGTTAGTGGTGTTCACAGGTGTATTAGTGGTGGTCATACATGTGTTAGTGGTGTTTGTTAATGGTGGTTATAGATGTGTTAATGGTGTTCACTGATGTGTTAATAGTGGTCACAGATGTGTTAATGGTGGTCACAGATGTGTTAGTGGTGTTCATGGGTGTATTGGTGGTCATCATGGATGTGTTAGTGGTATTCAGAGGTGTGTTGATGATGTTCACAGGTGCGTTGATGATGTGCATTTGTTAGATTTATTTTATTGATAAACTTGTCCAGTATGGCTTTAAAAGATGCAATTTTTTAAAAGGTTTATTAAAGCATACTTTGCCAGATTTTTTTATTTGTATTTATGAATTTTATTTAATAATTTATTTTAGTTATTGTTTATCTTAATTACAAATTAGTTTTATTTATTTGAATATACAAGACTTCTTATGACTGCATATCTGTGTTACAATCAGTGCACTTTTCTAAGAATGGGCCAGTCTGTCAGACTGGATAGTTCTAATGGTAATATTTTTACTTCTCAGTCAATTTACCTTTTTTCTGGGATGTTTCAATAAAAACCTCAAACATTTTGTCCCTGTGTGGGCAAAATTTAAGATTTTTGCCCAGAAACCCTTCATTTGTAGACATCAATAAAAAGAGCAGAAGAGGAGAACAAGATAAACTGACCGTAAAAGTAAGTAGAAATACTGTCAATCTGATGTGTTACCTCGCTGCAGTGGTACACCTGGTCCTCCATGTTTGGAGTGGACAAGAACAACCTTGCTGGCTCCTACATCATCTGTTACATCATGTACGTCGCCTGGGCACTGCTCTTCTCCACACTGGCTGTCATGTTAGTACGTGTCTTTGCGCCGTACGCCTGTGGCTCAGGCATTCCTGAGGTACGTATCTGATATGTTCCTTCGCGTGTGTATTGTGATGGGTTACACTGTTAAAACGGTAAGGGGTGTTTTATTGATGTGGAGTTATATGAGTCGTGTGATAAGGGGCAACATTTAGGTTGAACTGACTCACCTGAAGAATTCTATTTTTTTGAGTTGGATGACATAAAAGTTAGGTTTTTGTATTTAAAATCACATACCATTCAATCCAAAACACACAGCAAGAACCCTTTTTCAAGATAAATGATTTAAAATTGCATTATTCAGACTGGTAGCAAATTGTTTATTGTTGCACAAAAAAAAAAAAAAAGTCAGTATTTTCACCCATGTGAATGGATTATTTTGCTTTTTATTAGTTTTGTGAAATATATTATATATTCTGAACTGCTGTGGCCTGTTATATATAAAAGGTTTTAAGGAGAAATGGTATATCTATCGTTTGAGTTTTGAGAAAAACTCAACGTTTGAGTTTTGAGAAAAACTCATTTGTGTTTCATCTTCAGGGTTTACATTGAAACCTTACTTTCTCGATGGGCAATGATGAAGCAGCTTTAAATTTTGTTACCCATTGCGGGGCAGTAGCCGTACTGTGATGTTTGGGGTTGGCTGCCCGCAATAGTGGGTACAGGTATAAGTTTGCTTGTATTCGATGTAACTCCCGCTTGGTCACTGTGTGGCACCACTGGTTTCATCTTGACCGCCACGGGAATAAATCAGGCGTCTATTCATGTCAAAGTTGCCATGCATTTCTATTGAAAATTCCCAAGTTATTTAGTTTTTTTGGCCAACCATCAATTACGATGGATAGTTTTAGTGACAATTTGGACTTGCACAAAAGCGTGTTTCGGAAGGCGATAATGTTTTTTTTTTCCGACTTGTCACTGAAAGTATCGGCGAAGATTGTGACGATTCGACTGCTGAAATTGAAGATATTTTTGATGGGTTTTCTAATGATGACATATATGATGAACCATTGGTAAATTTTGAATTATCTTTACTGTGGTAACCACATTACAAAAAAAATTGCACGATCTTACCCGTTGATAATTCTAGTTCAAGAATATACCACATGTATTTCTTGGTGAAAAAAGCAACTGAAGTGAAATAGGTAATATTTCTAATGCTGTCTGCATTAGTCACGCAGTGACAGCGCTGCACACCTGAAATGGTTAAATGTTGTGGTGGAGCAGAGTGACTAGAGCAACGGACTCCAAATTGAGAGAATCCAGGTTCAAATCCTGTGCTGTGGTGTCGAACTTTGGGCAAGTTTGTTCACTCTACGTTGCTCCAGTCCACCCAGCTGTACCAATGAGCACCTGGCTATAGACAGTGGTGGATATTTGTGTACGAATAGTCTTCGTGCATTAATTGCAGCGTGGCTGAATGCTTCCCAGAGAAGTCAAGATGGTGTTCGACTGAACAGGTGTGCCAGGGAATAAAGTGTAAAGAGCTTTGAGCAGACCTGAGGACCGGATACTGCGCTATATAAGAACTGATGTGTGATGTTACAGATCAAGACGATCCTGAGCGGGTTCATCATCAGAGGCTACCTGGGCAAGTGGACGTTGATGATCAAGTCAGTGTGTATGATGCTGGCGGTGTCCGCGGGCCTTAGTCTGGGTAAGGAGGGGCCGCTGGTCCATGTCGCCAGCTGCTGCGGCAACATCTTCTGTTACCTCTTCCCCAAGTACGGCAAGAACGAGGCCAAGAAACGCGAGGTCAGTGGTAGTGTCTCTGCGTGTGGGTCAAAGTCAGTGGTGTCTGTACTATGAATGCTGTTGGACAGACAGACAGAAAGCCCCAGACAGTCAGACAGACACAGACCATTAGAAAGACAGTCAGACTGTCTGAAAGAGAGTCGGACAGATAGACTGAAAGAGAGTCAGACAGATAGACTGAAAGAGAATCAGACAGATATAAAAACAGAGAGACAGTCAGGCAGACCGTCAGAAACACATACACAGATATTTAGACAGACGGACAGATTCAATTATTTATTCATCAGACAGACAGAGAGGCAGGCAGACAGACAGACATAATCGTTTTTTTATCCAACTGTACAATCACAACAATAATTGTAAAATTGTGGTTTAAGGCATTTTAGTGGTTTAAATAGCCTTGCAAATTACACCAACATTTGGAATTATTACCCATTCTGCACATGGCAACAGCCATGTCATGCGATTCTCGGTACTATTTCAAGTTTTCAACCACAGGATACTATTTAAAAATAATAATTTGATGTACCCTTTGCAAGGTAGTATGATTCAACAAACATTTTGTGATAGATAAAATGAGGTAAAACTAAAATATCAACCCATAGTAATAAAGACCCGATAAGTACCAGATTACCCAAGCATTGTATCATGTATTCTCTTGTAGATCTTGTCCGCTGCCTCGGCCGCGGGGGTTAGTGTCGCCTTTGGTGCCCCCATTGGGGGCGTTCTCTTTAGTCTTGAAGAGGTGAGTCAGTAAGAAGGAGCACTTTGTAACAAGGAGCTATTTCTTGGAAGGAGCTCTTTCTACCTTTTCATTGTACATTGCAAATTTAGTTCCGCCTGTTTTATTGCTTCTTGTGTTACTGCTGTGATGACAAATTTATACAAGATTTTCTACCTGTAGGTGAACTCGATATAAAAACTTACCTTTACCTGTAGGTGAGCTCATGATAAGAACTAACCTTTACCTGTAGGTGAGATCTATATAAGAACTTACCTTTACCTGTAGGTAAGCTCAATATAAGAACTTGCCTTTTCCTGTAGATGAACTGTATAAGAACTTATCTTTACCTGTAGGTGAACTCTTTATAAGAACTTACCTTTACCTGTAGGTGAGCTCAATGTGAGAACTTGCCTTTCCCTGTAGATGAACTCTATAAGAACTTACCTTTACATGTAGGTGAGCTCAATATAAGAACTTACCTTTACCTGTAAGTGAGCTCAATATAAGAACTTACCTTTGCCTGTTGGTGAACTCTATATAAGAACTTACCTTTACCTGTAGGTGAGCTCAATATAAGAACTTACCTTTGCCTGTTGGTGAACTTTATATAAGAACTTACCTTTACCTGTAGGTGAGCTCACTATAAGAACTTACCTTTGCATGTAGGTAAACTCTATATAAGAACTTACTTTTACCTGTAGGTGAACTCTATATAAGAACATATCTTTACCTGTAGGTGAACTCTCTATAATAACTTACCTTTACCTGTAGATGAGCACTATAAGAACTTGCCTTTCCCTGTAGGTGAGATCTATATAAGAACTTACCTTTACACCTGTACCTGTAGATGAGCACTATAAGAACTTGCCTTTCCCTATAGGTGAACTCTATATAAGAACTTACCTTTACCTGTAGATGACCTCTATAAGAACTTACCTTTACCTGTAGGTGAGCTACTACTTCCCCCTGAAGACCTTGTGGCGGTCGTTCTTCTGCGCCCTCGCTGCGGCGTTTGTCCTACGTTCCTTCAACCCGTTCGGCAATGACCACCTGGTGATGTTTTACGTTGAGTACCACAACCCGTGGTACCTCATCGAACTCATCCCCTTCATCCTCCTCGGGGTGTTTGGGGTAAGTACCTCAAACGAGTTCCAGTGTCAACAGGGTTTTTTATTTAAATAATTTGATTGAAATAGTTTTATTTAAATAATTTGATTCAAATTATTTGATTTAGATCATTTGATGATGTTAAATAACTGAAAAAATTGCCAAAATATATTTTTGTTTTTTATTCACTGATTCATATGAAAAATTTAATAAATACAATTTACATCAAATAGACAAAAAATTTTTGATTTTAAAAATCATGCTTTTCTCCAACCCTGTGCGAGCTTAAACCTAATAACTAATTTCCTGTGGACCATAATAAATTTTATAATTAATACAGATTTTTGGGAGGAATATAATCATGACATTTTAATATGAATTTACCTCAGATGTAAAAATCGTAATAAAGGACACATTTTCTTGTAGTCGCCACTCAATAATACGCTTACAACAATAAAGTTGAATGGCACACTTATAACCACCAAAGAGCAAATTCTTTTGTTGTTAGGTAGATTTCCAACAAAATGGAAATGCCAATGCTGGATACACCAGTATGTCATGAAATTTTGATTTTATTATTGGAATGTCATTAATAAGTTATATTTAAAGATATTTAAAGATATTACAAATATTATGTTTTAGATAAAATTTATTTTAAAAGTCAGTTGTTCCAAAATACTCTTGATGGAAAAGAACATACCCCTGTGCTAGGTAATATATATATATATATATATATATAATACAAGTATATATGTGTGTATATATATATATATATGTATATATATATACATATACATATATATGTAATTGTTGATTGCTCTTGTCAATAACTGCTCATATTTTATTGTTCATCTTTGACAGGGCGTGTTTATCTGTTTGTCTTTGACAGGGCATATTTGGGACGATCTTCATCAAAGGCAACATCCGGTGGTGTCGCTACCGTAAGTCTAGCATCCTGGGCACATACCCCATCACAGAGGTGAGTGTTTACTTTCGGAGGTTACACGTTCTTTCTCAGAGCTGCTTCCTCACCAGGGTTAGGCCACTGCGAATGCAGTTCTTTGATGTTGAAATATGTTATGTGTGAATACACAGGCATCAGAACGGGGCAGGGGTGGAGCTTGGGGACTGAGCCACCAAATATGGATGGAGGGTTTGAGATAGGTTTAGCTCCCCACCAAAATATTCATCACATTCTGACACCTGTGGAGTAGCTGAAATAATATCCACAATTAGCATAATAAAAAGGTGCAAAGTTCATTAAGTCAGTAGTGTTCAAGCAGCAATATTATTTTGTAGTAGTAAGAGTCTTTCCAAAACAGGAATATCAAAAGAATAGCCAAATGAAAAGTAGTTACATTCCTGGAATAGGTAGACAGGCCTCGTAATGTCGCCTTGTTATTGTCGTCTTTTTCTCTATAACTATGTACTTCTTCCAGGTACTGATTGTTACCTTGGCAACCGCCGTGATAGCCTATCCCAACACCTACACAAGGTAAGTACAGGTGGGGGAATCCCTCTTTCCAGGGGTGGTCTCTGTAGTTAATAAAATCCACCAAAATGCAATGGTTCGTATTGTTTCAAGTCACCCCCGCCCCACCAATACGTCATGTCATATCAAGTCACACCCCCATCAATATGTCATGTCATATCAAGTCACCCCCTGCCCCACCAATACGTCATGTCATATCAAGTCACCCTCCACCCCACCAATATGTCAGGTGTGATCTGAGATTTTGAGCAATTCAAAATGGCTTTCAAAACGACAGCCAATAACTGCTGGATTCAAGTGACGTGACCTGGCTGCCAAAATAATACCAACCAGTCTGTTTGGTTCTGATATACACAATAGTATCGTATTGTGCAATATTACTGAGTGGCATTACTGTATCAGTTTATTTATGTAGTGACTTATGTACTGGTGTCACTGGTGACTTATGTACTGGTGTAACTGGTGACTTATGTACTGGTGTCACTTGTGACTTATGTACTGGTGTAATTGGTGACTTATGTACTGGTGTCACTTGTGACTTATATACTGGTGTAACTGGTGACTTATGTACTGGTGTCACGTGTGACTTATGTACTGGTGTCACTTGTGGCTTATGTACTGGTGTCACTTGTGAATTATGTACTGATGTCACTGGTGACTTATGTACTGGTGTCACTTGTGGCTTATGTACTGGTGTCACTGTTGACTTATGTACTGATGTCACTGGTGGCTTATGTACTGGTGTCACTTGTGACTTATGTACTGGTGTCACTAGTGGCTTATGTACTGATGTCACTGGTGGCTTATGTACTGGTGCACTGTTGACTTATGTACTGGTGTCACTGGTGGCTTATGTACTGGTGTCACTGGTGGCTTATGTACTGGTGTCACTGGTGGGTTATGTACTGGTGTCACTGATGGCTTATGTACTGGTGTCACTGGTGGCTTATGTACTGGTGTCACTGGTGACTTATGTACTGGTGTCACTGGTGACTTATGTACTGGTGTCACAGGTGACTTATGTACTGGTGTCACTGGTGACTTATATACTGGTGTCACTTGTGACGTATGTACTGGTGTCATTGGTGGCTTATGTACTGGTGTCACTTTTGTACTGGTGTCACTTGTGACTTATGTACTGGTGTCACTGGTGGCTTATGTACTGGTGTCACAGGTGGCTTATGTACTGGTGTCACTGGTGGCTTATGTACTGGTATCACAAAATATGGTTTTGCTGTGTCACTATTGATGATGCATCTGTTATAGGATGAACGCAAGTGAACTGATCAAGTTGTTGGTGCGACAGTGTGACATTGACAACACTCAACTCTGGTAGGTGACATGGTGACACACTGACAGATGACACCAATAATTATGTGACTTTCAAAGGTGTTATACTGATGACAATATAGCAGTGGGTGTCAGAGTAACTCTGTGAAGCAAAATAGAGAAGGACCAAGTGAAAGGCTTCATGGCAAAATACTATTTTGAGAAAAAGTCACTTTTGTATTTCAGCGTGGTAGTTAATGGGAACTTACATACGATGTTAGAATATCTCAGGAATCTGACATGAAAGAAACTGGTAACAAAAGCTGAACATATTCATTGTTGATTTGTTATATAAAATGTTAAATGTTACATTAAATTAATTTATCAAAATGTGACATACTCTTGCATCTTTTGTCGAAACATGACCACTGTCTCTATATGAAGCGGGAATAGAGACGGTGCTGATTGGCTGAAATGGATATATTGCGATTTAGTAAAAACGACAAATGGCGTTTTGAAAACGAACACTCTTGTGGGTCAGGCCTCGACATTAACACTGGCCCGATGGCCCGGCGCCTTTTTTGAAGCTGTCAGGCCAGTTCGGGCCACCAGTTCTTATATTTTAATGGCCCGACGGGCCACTGGTTTCTGGTTCTTGAACGCCACCGAGACGAAGCAGCGGTCACGGCATGACCGTATCAGTTATCGGATGCAATTCGCCAGAATTCTTAGAACCGACTCAGTTATAGGACATTGTAAACATAACGTAGATACTAATTCTGATCAATAATGAGTCCAAACTCCAACACTTATCATGCAGACAAGGTCTCACAGGTTTTTATGACAAGAGACGCCATTTTTAAAATCCCGCCATGTCCCTTGGACACACTTTGTACGGTGGTTGGAAGCTGCCTCGACTTTATAATTATGCATGCTTTTTCTTCTATAGATAAAAATTCAAATTTAACTAGTGGCTAAAATGACAGAAACCAAATGTAACACTGCATCGGCAAGGTGAAGGCCACCTATATTTGGTGGTGCCACCTAGTGAATTAACCATGAAATAGTCTAATGCCTTGAATGACTTGAACACGAAAGCAGCGTCAACTCAACTACCGACTGACTAGCTGTCGTCACACTGGCCACACTTTATTTAAACTTGACAAATATCGTATATATGCATCTGAGTACACACTTGAATAATAGTACAATATTGTTAGCTTTGGACATCTCACTTTGGACAATCAATATGTGTATAGTAACTTCTAACAACTTTGTTGATAAAATTATTAAAAAAAGACTAATAATGTTTTGCACCTCAGTTGACAGTAACAGAAAACCACTAACTTTTCAAATCTAGGCCAGTGGAATCAAAACCTTAATGTCAAGTCCTGTGTGTGTTATTTAACAGGGATATATCGCATTTTGGTTTAAAATAACTTTTGTACTAGCTCGACGCATGGTAGGACAAATGTTTGATCCATGTTTGGGCATAATTTCATAAGTGTTGTTCATCGTGTTTTGTCCTGAAGCTATTTCATAGATTGACGTCTGTAGAAGTATTTATACAAAGAGGCAATGGCTATATTTGCAATGGCGGCACCTGCAATTGCAAAGTGTGTGTCATCTATGTCATTGACTATCTCTAATAGCTATGTCTGTGACTGTTCACAGCAACTACAAGCGTAACTCAACGATGGGTCTGGTGAACACGGCGAGTGTGGCGGTCGGCTCTGGCATCATTACTGCCATGTGGCAACTGTCTCTCGCGCTCATCTTCAAAGTTGTCGTTACCATCTTCACATTTGGCATCAAGGTACAACTCCTACTCTCTCTTGCCCCTGCCATTTGGCTCTCCAGTTGCCAGGGTAGCATAAAATATTTTAACAAGGTTGAGCAACCAGCGCAAACAATACAGATGGCTAGTGTCATAAAAAAGGAAGCTTTTGGCATTTCTAATGTTCAACTTGATTGTATCTATGTCATTTTATGTGTGTATTATATATTTTGGCATTCCAATAAATCAGCCAGTGAAAATTTGTGAACATTGTCTTTAACAAGGTACAATCGAACCTCTCTTTCCCTTAGTAAGACAGTCACAAATTAAGAATGGTATCAATCTTTACTAGCAGACAATGTACTTGTAACAGTAAAGATCCACTATATATGGAGAATACTTGGCTATAAAAGCTACAACAATATCCGTTTGGCCGTTTCAGAGACCATTTTACTAAGTTAATGAGCTGAAGGAAAATCCATCATTAAACATTTCCGTTGTTAAATTTAAGAACCTTTTATCAATATTTAAAAGTTGCCACCATATCACGGAGGACATTATTTCCACGATATTCTGACAAAAGTCTCAGTTGTATGTATTCGTGAGTCGGCCAGTTCTGTGGTCATTGCAGTCAGTTGTATGTAGTTGTGAATGAGCCAGTTCTCTGGTCATTGCGGTCAGTTGGTTGTAGTCATGAATGAGCCAGTTCTCTGGTCATTGCAGTCAGTTGTGTATAGTCGTGAGTGAGCCAGTTCTCTGGTCATTGTGGTCAGTTGTGTGTAGTCGTGAATGAGCCAGTTCTCTGGTCATTGTGGTCAGTTGTGTGTAGTCGTGAGTGGGCCATTTCTCTGGTCATTGCAGTCAGTTGTGTGTAGTTGTGAGTGAGCCAGTTCTCTGGTCATTGCGGTCAGTTGGTTGTAGTCATGAATGAGCCAGTTCTCTGGTCATTGCAGTCAGTTGTGTATAGTCGTGAGTGAGCCAGCTCTCTGGTCATTGCGGTCAGTTGTGTGTAGTCATGAATGAGCCAGTTCTCTGGTCATTGCGGTCAGTTGTGTGTAGTCATGAATGAGCCAGTTCTCTGGTCATTGCGGTCAGTTGTGTGTAGTCGTGAGTGAACCAGTTCTCTGGTCATTGCAGTCAGTTGTGTATAGTCGTGAGTGAGCCAGTTCTCTGGTCATTGTGGTCAGTTGTGTGTAGTCGTGAATGAGCCAGTTCTCTGGTCATTGTGGTCAGTTGTGTGTAGTCGTGAGTGAACCAGTTCTCTGGTCATTGCAGTCAGTTGTGTATAGTCGTGAGTGAACCAGTTCTCTGGTCATTGCGGTCAGTTGTGTGTAGTCATGAATGAGCCAGTTCTCTGGTCATTGCAGTCAGTTGTGTGTAGTCATGAGTGAGCCAGTTCTCTGGTCATTGCAGTCAGTTGTGTATAGTCGTGAGTGAGCCAGTTCTCTGGTCATTGCAGTCAGTTGTGTGTAGTCATGAATGAGCCAGTTCTCTGGTCATTGCGGTCAGTTGTGTGTAGTCATGAGTGAGCCAGTTCTCTGGTCATTGCAGTCAGTTGTGTGTAGTCATGAGTGGGCCAGTTCTCTGGTCATTGTGGTCAGTTGTGTGTAGTCATGAATGAGCCAGTTCTCTGGTCATTGCAGTCAGTTGTGTGTAGTCATGAATGAGCCAGTTCTCTGGTCATTGCAGTCAGTTGTGTGTAGTCATGAGTGAGCCAGTTCTCTGGTCATTGTGGTCAGTTGTGTATAGTCGTGAGTGAGCCAGTTCTCTGGTCATTGCGGTCAGTTGTGTGTAGTCGTGAATGAGCCAGTTCTCTGGTCATTGTGGTCAGTTGTGTATAGTCGTGAGTGAGCCAGTTCTCTGGTCATTGTGGTCAGTTGTGTGTAGTCGTGAATGAGCCAGTTCTCTGGTCATTGCGGTCAGTTGTGTGTAGTCATGAGTGAGCCAGTTCTCTGGTCATTGCAGTCAGTTGTGTGTAGTCATGAGTGAGCCAGTTCTCTGGTCATTGTGGTCAGTTGTGTGTAGTCATGAGTGAGCCAGTTCTCTGGTCATTGCAGTCAGTTGTGTGTAGTCATGAGTGAGCCAGTTCTCTGGTCATTGTGGTCAGTTGTGTGTAGTCATGAGTGAGCCAGTTCTCTGGTCATTGCAGTCAGTTGTGTGTAGTCATGAGTGGGCCAGTTCTCTGGTCATTGTGGTCAGTTGTGTGTAGTCGTGAATGAGCCAGTTCTCTGGTCATTGCGGTCAGTTGGTTGTAGTCATGAATGAGCCAGTTCTCTGGTCATTGTGGTCAGTTGTGTGTAGTCATGAATGAGCCAGCTCTCTGGTCATTGCGGTCAGTTGTGTGTAGTCATGAATGAGCCAGTTCTCTGGTCATTGTGGTCAGTTGTGTGTAGTCATGAGTGGGCCAGATCTCTGGTCATTGTGGTCAGTTGTGTGTAGTCATGAGTGAGCCAGTTCTCTGGTCATTGCAGTCAGTTGTGTATAGTCGTGAGTGAGCCAGCTCTCTGGTCATTGCGGTCAGTTGTGTGTAGTCATGAATGAGCCAGTTCTCTGGTCATTGTGGTCAGTTGTGTGTAGTCATGAGTGAGCCAGCTCTCTGGTCATTGTGGTCAGTTGTGTGTAGTCATGAATGAGCCAGTTCTCTGGTCATTGTGGTCAGTTGTGTGTAGTCATGAGTGAGCCAGCTCTCTGGTCATTGTGGTCAGTTGTGTGTAGTCATGAGTGAGCCAGTTCTCTGGTCATTGTGGTCAGTTGTGTGTAGTCATGAATGAGCCAGTTCTCTGGTCATTGCGGTCAGTTGTGTGTAGTCATGAATGAGCCAGTTCTCTGGTCATTGCAGTCAGTTGTGTATAGTCGTGAGTGAGCCAGCTCTCTGGTCATTGCGGTCAGTTGTGTGTAGTCATGAATGAGCCAGTTCTCTGGTCATTGTGGTCAGTTGTGTGTAGTCATGAGTGAGCCAGTTCTCTGGTCATTGTGGTCAGTTGTGTGTAGTCATGAGTGAGCCAGCTCTCTGGTCATTGCGGTCAGTTGTGTGTAGTCATGAGTGAGCCAGTTCTCTGGTCATTGCGGTCAGTTGTGTGTAGTCATGAATGAGCCAGTTCTCTGGTCATTGTGGTCAGTTGTGTGTAGTCATGAGTGAGCCAGTTCTCTGGTCATTGTGGTCAGTTGTGTGTAGTCATGAATGAGCCAGCTCTCTGGTCATTGTGGTCAGTTGTGTGTAGTCATGAATGAGCCAGTTCTTTGGTCATTGCAGTCAGTTGTGTGTAGTCATGAATGAGCCAGATCTCTGGTCATTGTGGTCAGTTGTGTGTAGTTGTGAGTGAACCAGCTCTCTGGTCATTGCAGTCAGTTGTGTATAGTCATGAATGAGCCAGTTCTCTGGTCATTGTGGTCAGTTGTGTGTAGTCATGAGTGGGCCAGATCTCTGGTCATTGCAGTCAGTTGTGTGTAGTCGTGAATGAGCCAGTTCTCTGGTCATTGCAGTCAGTTGTGTGTAGTCATGAATGAGCCAGTTCTCTGGTCATTGCGGTCAGTTGTGTGTAGTCGTGAGTGGGCCAGATCTCTGGTCATTGCGGTCAGTTGTGTGTAGTCATGAATGAGCCAGTTCTCTGGTCATTGCGGTCAGTTGTGTGTAGTCATGAGTGGGCCAGATCTCTGGTCATTGTGGTCAGTTGTGTGTAGTCATGAATGAGCCAGTTCTCTGGTCATTGTGGTCAGTTGTGTGTAGTCATGAATGAGCCAGTTCTCTGGTCATTGCGGTCAGTTGTGTGTAGTCATGAATGAGCCAGTTCTCTGGTCATTGTGGTCAGTTGTGTGTAGTTGTGAGTGAACCAGCTCTCTGGTCATTGCAGTCAGTTGTGTATAGTCATGAATGAGCCAGTTCTCTGGTCATTGCAGTCAGTTGTGTGTAGTCATGAATGAGCCAGCTCTCTGGTCATTGCGGTCAGTTGTGTATAGTCATGAATGAGCCAGTTCTCTGGTCATTGCAGTCAGTTGTGTATAGTCATGAATGAGCCAGTTCTCTGGTCATTGTGGTCAGTTGTGTGTAGTCATGAGTGAGCCAGTTCTCTGGTCATTGTGGTCAGTTGTGTGTAGTCATGAATGAGCCAGTTCTCTGGTCATTGCGGTCAGTTGTGTATAGTCATGAATGAGCCAGTTCTCTGGTCATTGTGGTCAGTTGTGTGTAGTCATGAGTGAGCCAGTTCTCTGGTCATTGTGGTCAGTTGTGTGTAGTCATGAGTGAACCAGCTCTCTGGTCATTGCGGTCAGTTGTGTGTAGTCATGAATGAGCCAGCTCTCTGGTCATTGCAGTCAGTTGTGTATAGTCATGAATGAGCCAGTTCTCTGGTCATTGCAGTCAGTTGTGTATAGTCATGAATGAGCCAGTTCTCTGGTCATTGTGGTCAGTTGTGTGTAGTCATGAGTGAACCAGCTCTCTGGTCATTGCGGTCAGTTGTGTATAGTCATGAATGAGCCAGTTCTCTGGTCATTGCAGTCAGTTGTGTATAGTCATGAATGAGCCAGTTCTCTGGTCATTGCAGTCAGTTGTGTATAGTCATGAATGAGCCAGTTCTCTGGTCATTGTGGTCAGTTGTGTGTAGTCATGAGTGAGCCAGTTCTCTGGTCATTGTGGTCAGTTGTGTGTAGTCATGAATGAGCCAGTTCTCTGGTCATTGCGGTCAGTTGTGTATAGTCATGAATGAGCCAGTTCTCTGGTCATTGCAGTCAGTTGTGTATAGTCATGAATGAGCCAGTTCTCTGGTCATTGTGGTCAGTTGTGTGTAGTCATGAGTGAGCCAGTTCTCTGGTCATTGTGGTCAGTTGTGTGTAGTCGTGAGTGAACCAGTTCTCTGGTCATTGCAGTCAGTTGTGTATAGTCATGAATGAGCCAGTTCTCTGGTCATTGCAGTCAGTTGTGTATAGTCATGAATGAGCCAGTTCTCTGGTCATTGCAGTCAGTTGTGTATAGTCATGAATGAGCCAGTTCTCTGGTCATTGCAGTCAGTTGTGTATAGTCATGAATGAGCCAGTTCTCTGGTCATTGTGGTCAGTTGTGTGTAGTCATGAGTGAGCCAGTTCTCTGGTCATTGTGGTCAGTTGTGTGTAGTCATGAATGAGCCAGTTCTCTGGTCATTGCGGTCAGTTGTGTGTAGTCATGAATGAGCCAGTTCTCTGGTCATTGTGGTCAGTTGTGTGTAGTCATGAGTGAGCCAGCTCTCTGGTCATTGCGGTCAGTTGTGTGTAGTCATGAATGAGCCAGTTCTCTGGTCATTGTGGTCAGTTGTGTGTAGTCATGAGTGGGCCAGATCTCTGGTCATTGCGGTCAGTTGTGTGTAGTCATGAATGAGCCAGTTCTCTGGTCATTGCGGTCAGTTGTGTGTAGTCGTGAGTGAACCAGTTCTCTGGTCATTGCAGTCAGTTGTGTGTAGTCATGAATGAGCCAGTTCTCTGGTCATTGCGGTCAGTTGTGTGTAGTCGTGAGTGGGCCAGATCTCTGGTCATTGCGGTCAGTTGTGTGTAGTCATGAATGAGCCAGTTCTCTGGTCATTGCGGTCAGTTGTGTGTAGTCATGAGTGGGCCAGATCTCTGGTCATTGCAGTCAGTTGTGTGTAGTCGTGAATGAGCCAGTTCTCTGGTCATTGCGGTCAGTTGTGTGTAGTCATGAATGAGCCAGTTCTCTGGTCATTGCGGTCAGTTGTGTGTAGTCATGAGTGGGCCAGATCTCTGGTCATTGCAGTCAGTTGTGTGTAGTCATGAATGAGCCAGTTCTCTGGTCATTGCAGTCAGTTGTGTGTAGTCGTGAATGAGCCAGTTCTCTGGTCATTGCGGTCAGTTGTGTGTAGTCATGAGTGAGCCAGTTCTCTGGTCATTGCAGTCAGTTGTGTGTAGTCGTGAATGAGCCAGTTCTCTGGTCATTGCGGTCAGTTGTGTGTAGTCATGAGTGGGCCAGATCTCTGGTCATTGCAGTCAGTTGTGTGTAGTCATGAATGAGCCAGTTCTCTGGTCATTGCAGTCAGTTGTGTGTAGTCGTGAATGAGCCAGTTCTCTGGTCATTGCGGTCAGTTGTGTGTAGTCATGAGTGAGCCAGTTCTCTGGTCATTGCAGTCAGTTGTGTGTAGTCGTGAATGAGCCAGTTCTCTGGTCATTGCGGTCAGTTGTGTGTAGTCATGAATGAGCCAGTTCTCTGGTCATTGCGGTCAGTTGTGTGTAGTCGTGAATGAGCCAGTTCTCTGGTCATTGCGGTCAGTTGTGTGTAGTCATGAGTGAGCCAGTTCTCTGGTCATTGCAGTCAGTTGTGTGTAGTCGTGAGTGAACCAGTTCTCTGGTCATTGCAGTCAGTTGTGTGTAGTCATGAATGAGCCAGTTCTCTGGTCATTGCGGTCAGTTGTGTGTAGTCGTGAGTGGGCCAGATCTCTGGTCATTGCGGTCAGTTGTGTGTAGTCCTGAGTGAGCCAGTTCTCTGGTCATTGCAGTCAGTTGTGTGTAGTCATGAATGAGCCAGTTCTCTGGTCATTGTGGTCAGTTGTGTGTAGTCATGAATGAGCCAGTTCTCTGGTCATTGCGGTCAGTTGTGTGTAGTTGTGAGTGAACCAGCTCTCTGGTCATTGCAGTCAGTTGTGTGTAGTCATGAATGAGCCAGTTCTCTGGTCATTGCGGTCAGTTGTGTGTAGTTGTGAGTGAACCAGCTCTCTGGTCATTGTGGTCAGTTGTGTGTAGTCATGAATGAGCCAGATCTCTGGTCATTGCGGTCAGTTGTGTGTAGTCGTGAGTGAACCAGCTCTCTGGTCATTGTGGTCAGTTGTGTGTAGTCATGAATGAGCCAGTTCTCTGGTCATTGCGGTCAGTTGTGTGTAGTCGTGAGTGAACCAGCTCTCTGGTCATTGCGGTCAGTTGTGTGTAGTCGTGAATGAGCCAGTTCTCTGGTCATTGCAGTCAGTTGTGTGTAGTCATGAATGAGCCAGTTCTCTGGTCATTGCGGTCAGTTGTGTGTAGTTGTGAGTGAACCAGCTCTCTGGTCATTGTGGTCAGTTGTGTGTAGTCATGAATGAGCCAGATCTCTGGTCATTGCGGTCAGTTGTGTGTAGTCGTGAGTGAACCAGCTCTCTGGTCATTGCGGTCAGTTGTGTGTAGTCATGAATGAGCCAGTTCTCTGGTCATTGCGGTCAGTTGTGTGTAGTCGTGAGTGAGCCAGTTCTCTGGTCATTGTGGTCAGTTGTGTATAGTCGTGAGTGAACCAGTTCTCTGGTCATTGCAGTCAGTTGTGTATAGTCGTGAGTGAGCCAGTTCTCTGGTCATTGTGGTCAGTTGTGTGTAGTCATGAATGAGCCAGATCTCTGGTCATTGCGGTCAGTTGTGTGTAGTCGTGAGTGAACCAGCTCTCTGGTCATTGCGGTCAGTTGGTTGTAGTCATGAATGAGCCAGATCTCTGGTCATTGCGGTCAGTTGTGTATAGTCGTGAGTGAGCCAGCTCTCTGGTCATTGCGGTCAGTTGTGTGTAGTCATGAATGAGCCAGTTCTCTGGTCATTGCGGTCAGTTGTGTGTAGTCGTGAGTGAACCAGCTCTCTGGTCATTGCAGTCAGTTGTGTGTAGTCATGAATGAGCCAGATCTCTGGTCATTGCGGTCAGTTGTGTGTAGTCATGAATGAGCCAGTTCTCTGGTCATTGCGGTCAGTTGTGTGTAGTCGTGAGTGAACCAGTTCTCTGGTCATTGCAGTCAGTTGTGTGTAGTCATGAATGAGCCAGTTCTCTGGTCATTGCGGTCAGTTGTGTGTAGTCGTGAGTGGGCCAGATCTCTGGTCATTGCGGTCAGTTGTGTGTAGTCCTGAGTGAGCCAGTTCTCTGGTCATTGCAGTCAGTTGTGTGTAGTCATGAATGAGCCAGTTCTCTGGTCATTGCAGTCAGTTGTGTGTAGTCATGAATGAGCCAGTTCTCTGGTCATTGCGGTCAGTTGTGTGTAGTTGTGAGTGAACCAGCTCTCTGGTCATTGTGGTCAGTTGTGTGTAGTCATGAATGAGCCAGATCTCTGGTCATTGCGGTCAGTTGTGTGTAGTCGTGAGTGAACCAGCTCTCTGGTCATTGTGGTCAGTTGTGTGTAGTCATGAATGAGCCAGTTCTCTGGTCATTGCGGTCAGTTGTGTGTAGTCGTGAGTGAACCAGCTCTCTGGTCATTGCGGTCAGTTGTGTGTAGTCGTGAATGAGCCAGTTCTCTGGTCATTGCGGTCAGTTGTGTGTAGTCGTGAGTGAGCCAGTTCTCTGGTCATTGCGGTCAGTTGGTTGTAATCATGAATGAGCCAGTTCTCTGGTCATTGCAGTCAGTTGTGTATAGTCGTGAGTGAGCCAGTTCTCTGGTCATTGCGGTCAGTTGGTTGTAATCATGAATGAGCCAGTTCTCTGGTCATTGCAGTCAGTTGTGTATAGTCGTGAGTGAGCCAGTTCTCTGGTCATTGCGGTCAGTTGGTTGTAATCATGAATGAGCCAGTTCTCTGGTCATTGCAGTCAGTTGTGTATAGTCGTGAGTGAGCCAGTTCTCTGGTCATTGCGGTCAGTTGTGTGTAGTCGTGAATGAGCCAGTTCTCTGGTCATTGCAGTCAGTTGTGTGTAGTCGTGAGTGAGCCAGTTCTCTGGTCATTGCGGTCAGTTGGTTGTAGTCATGAATGAGCCAGTTCTCTGGTCATTGCAGTCAGTTGTGTATAGTCGTGAGTGAGCCAGCTCTCTGGTCATTGCGGTCAGTTGTGTGTAGTCATGAATGAGCCAGTTCTCTGGTCATTGCGGTCAGTTGTGTGTAGTCGTGAGTGAGCCAGTTCTCTGGTCATTGCGGTCAGTTGGTTGTAATCATGAATGAGCCAGTTCTCTGGTCATTGCAGTCAGTTGTGTATAGTCGTGAGTGAGCCAGCTCTCTGGTCATTGCGGTCAGTTGTGTGTAGTCATGAATGAGCCAGTTCTCTGGTCATTGTGGTCAGTTGTGTGTAGTCGTGAGTGGGCCAGATCTCTGGTCATTGCGGTCAGTTGTGTGTAGTCGTGAGTGAACCAGCTCTCTGGTCATTGCGGTCAGTTGTGTGTAGTCGTGAATGAGCCAGTTCTCTGGTCTTTGCTGTCAGTTGTGTGTAGTCGTGAATGAGCCAATTCTCTGGTCATTGCGGTCAGTTGTGTATAGTCGTGAGTGAGTCACTGTGTGTGGTCATCCATTCACTGTATGTGTTGTGTTATAGGTACCTGCGGGACTGTTCATTCCCAGCATGGCTGTGGGAGCCATCGCCGGAAGAATCCTGGGTGTTGGCATGGAACAACTCGCCTTGTGAGTTGCTCTCTGGTGTCAGCCTCTCCTCTTGTTTCTCAGACAGATGGAGAGGAGATACAGATACGAATACTTTATTGCCATGATCAGCATAAAATGTGTGTCAATTTGGAAAGGGTCTTGGTGTTGAAACATACAGTCACAACAAACATACTACGAAAATACAATAAAATAACTTAAATTCAATAATAAGAAAGTCTAAAAATTATCCATTAAAATTGCTAGATTAAGCTAAGTTTAACACATAAAAGATTAATAAAACACACCTGACAAAATTATATTCCAAAGTCTCTAACACTAAGGTTATCTTAATCCCCAATAATGCAGCCACGGCACGGGGGAAGAAACTGTCTCTGAAGCAGTTTGATGATACTTATGTTTGTCTCTAATGGTTTCGGCTTGTTTCTGGTCAGAAACGTGCATAACCTCAATTAAATGGTGGATATAATATGTGGACGAATAGTCTTTGGATAGTAACTGCATCATGGCTGAATACTTCTCAGAGGAGTCGAGATGTTATTTGAAAGAACAGATCTGATAGGGAGTGAAGCATAGAGCTTCAAAGACACACTGTGTAAGAACCTTTTACGGAGTGACAAAGCAACATATAGCCAATGTTGTGTATTTGTCTGTGCGCAGTTCGTACCAGGATCATACGATCTTCAAGGAGATGTGTAACAGCGGCCACACCTGTGTCACCCCCGGCCTCTACGCCATGGTGGGGGCAGCAGCAGCCCTGGGGGGCGTCACCAAGATGACAGGTAACAACACCCTACAGTGGTAATCACCCTCCATGTTTAGAGAAAGATATGAACAGTCTGGCAGCCATGGGGGGCGTCACCAAGATGACAGGTAACAATACCCTACAGTTGTAATCACCCTCCATGTTTAAAGAAAGATACGGTTAAAGCAATTCCTTGCAAGCTAATAACACATTCATGATGTACTGCATCAAAACGTGATATTCTCCTATCTCTGCCATTTATTTTTATGCATAATTGTACACAAAATAGCCAATAAATTATTGTGTTTACACAAATCATTTTGAGTTTGTTGCCACATGGATGATTAATTATGCAGCCCACATGTAAGTCTGAACGCATGCCCGGTGAAGCACACTTTTAAATCAATCCATCTGACATCTCCATTTATTCCACAGATTGTCCTTTTCTCTTCTTCTTCTTTTCGTTGTTGAATCCGTGACATAAACACAACTTGTATTTCTTGCACCTCAGTGGAGGTAACCGAAGTCTGACGGATGGTACTGAATATTCATGAGCATGCCTTATATGGATTGTTAATGCTGGTGCAAAATGAAAAATGCGATATATCATATATATTATATCAATACATTGTCATGATCATTTGTGTTTAACAAAACATAATTCTAATAAAATAAATGCACAGAATTGGATGACTTAGTCATATTAACAGGATTAATGAATAATTGTGTACATTATAAAGAGATTAAAATTATCAAAGAATTGCTTTAACCATCCTACATGTTGAGAGAAAATTATATGAACAGTCTGGAAGTAGTTCAGAGACAGACAACAAGATGGACAGAATCACAATATTCTTTCAAAATTAGTGTTACCAAATAATTAAAAAAGATTTAAAATGGGCACAATTGCAAAATCAATGGTGTATTTTGCATTTAATTTAATTTTATACAATAAGTAATAGTGAAATATTGATAGATTTTTCAGACTTTGGAATAGAAAATGTTAAGAAAAAACAAGAATAAGATCATTAATAAGTCAAGATGGTGAAATTCTGTGAAATCATAAATTAAGTAGACCTAGATGCAATAAAATTAGTGGCATAGTGACACGTCATGTTCCAGTGTCACTAGTGGTCATCATTTTTTAGTTGATATATCTACACTTTGTTGTGTCTGACATAGTGACACGTCATGTTCCAGTGTCACTGGTGGTCATCATGTTTGAGTTGACCGGTGGTCTGCAGTACATCGTGCCCCTCATGGCAGCGGTGATGACCAGTAAGTGGGTGGCAGACGCCTTCGGCAAGGAAGGCATGTATCCTTTCTACGAGACTCCCACCAGGTGCACTCTAGCGGTCAGTATGGCCTCGGTGATAGTCGCATTATTTCAAACTTGCTTTTGATGTCTAGTTCTATAGAGCACTCACTCTCCATATCATAGAATTTATTTTTACTATTATTTTAATTGTTACTATATACACTATCATTTGTATTATTTATTAATTAATATTTTTTTGTCTATTTATAAAAAAATTATTATTTTCTATTTTAATCTAACTGTCAACAATGTCATATTGTATGTATGCTTTTGTATATGCACTTTGTATATACAGCTTAGATTTGTTTTTGTACATTTTTGTTTTAATGAAATTTTAGCTTTTTAAGATAATTCATATCAATTTGTAATGATCTCGCAGTTTGTTCTTTTAATTTATTTGTGCCATTTGAAGATGTGAATCGGGGCATTTATCTGAGGATGCATAGATTTATGAACATTTGACGAATGTTACATACCTTGGACAAATCTTAGAAGACATGCATAGCATTGTGAACAAATCTATGTAATTATATACACTTCCCACTAATGTAATTTCTTATTTTTTTCTCTCAAAATGCGTTGCCCTCATCCACAGACAAACATTTAAAAAAAAATTTCATTCAACAGAAAATATTACTTAAAACTATCAGACACAATTTCCAATACAAACAAACAACATCTAATAATAGTAACACAAAACAATTCAATACAAACAAGACATAATAATAGTAATACAAAATAATACTACAGTTTACTAGATTTTACTAAAGTTCTTTGCCACCTTGAGTTGTTGGATCCTTTACTGAAGCCTCAGATACGACGCACACATCCACTTGAATGGATACCCATTTCTGGACAATAAGGAAGAGTTTATTCACACGACCATTGCTGCTGATGTCATGAGACCGAGGTAGGGGCTCCATCTTTTAGACAAAACTTCACCATACATGGCAGTGCTGATTTCAAATGCCATCCTCGCAAGCCAGGGCTGTTTGCCATGCAAAACTAGCCCTGGCAGATCTCCTACATAAAGTACGGAAGTTAGCCGAGTCAAACTAATAATTGTCTTCGCCAGTCGCGACTGCATCACCCGTGAGAACAGCGCAAATACCCGCCCCATTTTGAAGACGGTTAAACGACTTCTGGGAATCCCAATATAATGGCCCGTTCGCCCATTAGCACGAGCAGCTGAACGATATTGTGTATTCGAATAATTGCTTCTACTTCCTAAACATTGGATGTAAAACGAGCCACGGTTGGTTGAAATTAGTTTTATTATGACCACCTGACCTGCCATCAACCACCGATATAGTGAGCGAGTTTCGCAAAGCGATCAGCCAGGGGTACTGCTGGCTGGCACTGACGTAATCAGCAGCAGCGACCCCTGGTGCATGAGGATGTCAAATGCTTGAAAGAAGTGGTACTGATCACTGCTGAAGGGTCAAACACTGGAAGTTCATTTTTATCCTGGGCTGTTGGAAATGTGTTATTTTGACACTTCCTATAATCATGGCAGTATGTTTTCCAGTTGGAATGCAGATGTCATTACAGTCTAATTTTCATCAGTCTGTCACCAGTTGCTCATCAATGTGTCGCCATTCAGTCACTAGTCTGTCACCAGACTACCATTAGTCTGTCGTCGGTGTGTCACCAGTCAGTTACCAGTCTGTTGTCAGTGTGTCACCAGTCTGTTGTCAGTTTGTCACCAGTCTGTCACCAGTATGTCACCAGTCTGACAACAGTATGTCACCAGTCTGTTGTCATTGTGTCACCAGTGTATCACCAGTCTGTGGTATGTTTCAGGCGTGGAGACCCGTCTCTCTGTGTTGTCACTGTGGATTCAATGACAGTCGATGAGATTGGTGAGTGGTAATAATCATCACAACAGACAGTTCCAGCCATAAGTTTTAAACTCCGAACATATCACAACATTTAACATATGGCCAGTAAGTTTAACTTATGTCATACGTAGCTGCGATGTTGTTTCAGCTATAAGTTTGAAGCAGTGTTATATCAGTGGGTTTCTTGGCCATCGCCCAAGTGTTTTTCCACCCGAGGGTATGTTGACTTGTTCTTAAACCTTAATTACTGTAGAATTACTCAAGTTTTCCCTTTCCTGTTAAGTTGTTAATATTCTTGGATATCTCCCTTACATTGTCTCAAAAATGAAAGCATGCTGGGTGAGAAATAACGTCAAAAACTGTAAGCAGTGTAGTCACTTGTGAGCACCATTCTATCCACTTTTACATTCAGCTGTATACCTATCTAGGGACAAAACCCACGGAGAAGATATGAGTGGCACATTCTGCGGATGTCAGTGGCTATAACTAGTATAAGTTATGGAATTAGTAGTACATAGAGCAAAAACCTTATAGCTGAAACTCTATTAATATGGAGCTTGCATGGAGCCGCTTGCTCCAGTATCAAAGCAAGTGTTGTGGCTGTAACTAATTCAGCACCCATGTGGGTGTCTGTAGATCAAGACCATAGCTTGTGGGAGTTCACAGCACATTTATATATTTTGCATTTTGATAGTATACTTTTTGCAGCAGATAATAATTTACTATGCGCTGGATGGTTCTCAATATACCGGGTAAACCTTTTCTCGTTTGAAGAGAATCTATTAAATCTCACTGAAAGTTAAAATTGACAGAAATTCAAACTATAGTAATTATACAGCCTGTGGCAAAACCAAATAAATTTTCATAAAATTTGAACTGATTAAAAAGTGAACTCTGCAATTTGCAAGCGCCGTGTTGCAATGAGTGGTGTTGGTGTGTACATGTGTTGCAATGAGTGGTGTTGGTGTGTACATGTGTTGCAATGAGTGGTGTTGGTGTGTACACGTGTTGCAGTGAGTGGTATTGGTGTGTACATGTGTTGCAATGAGTGGTGTTGGTATGTACATGTGTTGCAATGAGTGGTGTTAGTGTGTATATGTGTTGTGGTGTTGGTGTGTACACGTGTTGCAGTGAGTGGTGTTGGTGTATACATGTGTTGCAATGAGTGGTGTTGGTGTGTATATGTGTTGCAGTGAGTGGTGTTGGTGTGTACACGTGTTGCAGTGAATGGTGTTGGTGTGTACATGTGTTGCAATGAGTGGTGTTGGTGTGTATATGTGTTGCAGTGAGTGGTGTTGGTGTGTACACGTGTTGCAGTGAGTGGTGTTGGTGTGTACACGTGTTGCAATGAGTGGTGTTGGTGTGTACATGTGTTGCAATGAGTGGTGTTGGTGTGTACATGTGTTGCAATGAGTGGTGTTGGTGTGTACATGTGTTGCAGTGAGTGGTGTTGGTGTGTACATGTGTTGCAGTGAGTGGTGTTGGTGTGTACACGTGTTGCAATGAGTGGTGTTGGTGTGTACATGTGTTGCAATGAGGGGTGTTGGTGTGTACACATGTTGCAGTGAGTGGTGTTGGTGTATACATGTGTTGCAATGAGTGGTACACGTGTTGCCATGTTGTATTACTGTGTTATGAGACATAGACACTATTGACACATGTGTTGCCAGAACACATCCTTCAGACGACTGACCACAATGGCTTCCCAGTGATCGTATCGGAAGAGTCGCAGTGCCTCGTTGGATTTGTGCTTCGGCGAGACCTCACTCTAGCGATCAGTGAGTATTGAACGCTTCATTCTCTCTACAAGAACAGTTTCTTGAAGGGATGTGGCAGGGCTCATTCTCCCATCTCTCACCTATTTTTTAGGCATACCTCCTAACTATTTAAAAACTCATTCCCCAGACTGTTTTTTAAGCCAAACTCCTATTTTTAAGTCCAACCTCCTTCCTATTTTTAACTAAGTTCAACTTCCCTCCTATTTTTAAGTCCAACCTCCCTCCTATTTTAAGTCCAAGCTCCGTCTTATTTTTAAGTCCAACCTCCCTCCTATTTTTAAGTCCAACCTCCCTCCTATTTTAAAAGTCAAACCTCCCTCCTATTTTTAAATCCAACCTCCCTCCTATTTTTTAGTCCAACCTCCTACCTATTTTAAAACTTAAATGTCAGCATCCCCCTCAATTTTCAGTTGAACCTCCCACCTGTTTTTTAGTCAAACTTCCCAGTTATTTTGGTGCCAACCTACCACCTGTTTTGACGTAAACCTGTCACCTCCCTCCAGTGCTTAGGCCTAACTCCCACCTCCTACTTCCTGCCACATCCCTACTCCCATCTTTCTTCTCCCTGTTGAACTCCTACAATGCTCTATGGTTTGATGGATTGACTTGGGTCATTAATCTAATACCTTGCCAATTGCGAGGCCGACAATTTGTGTTCAACCCATTAACTTGTTGGTTTGGTGGTTTTCAAGAGAGAAAAGAAACATGACAACATCAATGCACCAGTGTATCATCATATCTTGCAGACACATAAAGATTAAAATTTTTAGTCCTTTGGGCCGAAGGTCCAAGGGACTATTGCCATCACTCTGCGTCCGCCGTTAGCTGCCGTATCTCAGAAACTGTTCAGCAACTTAATTTTGCTTAGACGTATCTTAGGGTACTGCCACTATTCACGATAAATCTCTGTTTGATTTAATTATTCTAAGGATCCCGTAGGGCCCCCAAGGGCCCAAAAAGCTTGTAATTTGTCACATTTTGCCTATTTTTTCAAAAACTGTTCAGCAACTTTTTTTTCTAATTTTACATAAATGTATCTTAGAGTACTGCCACTATACACAAGAAATCTGTATTTAATTGAATCATTCTAAGGACACCTTAGGGGCCCCCAAAGTTACATTATATAATTATGTGGTTTTGAGAAGGGTCCTTGAGACCACCTCCAACAGTAGATGTTGTGTATTGTGCCAGAAACTGCCCTGGCCTCACTCCACTCTGCATTGTTCCATTGAGACCTTGACTAATTGGTCACAGGCAGAGCAGACACATTTGACCCCTATTAAACTCAGTTGCCTATTGATTTTCTATAATTGCAAGTTATGAATATTTTGATGTTCATTTAATTATTATTAAATGGTGTGACTGTGGCGTCTATTGGTTAAAGATGTATTGTACGTTTTTGTGTATTGTATTTATTCAATTTCCAACAGGTCCAGTGGACCCAATAACATGACTGATAACTGAAACAATACATATAAATAATAAAACAATAATAGAATAATAACAACAATAACAACAATAGGACATAAAAACCACACAATATCAACATCAAATATACCAGGCAAACATCTGTTATACATAGAAATGTCTGTGAATTGAGGATCTAAATGGTTCAGCTCATGAATATATATCACAAGTTGGATCATTTAAATACAATGTGTTGAAAGTAGTCATACATCTATTCAAAACAGTGTTTCCTAATGTTGATTCTGCTATTGGAAACTCTAAAAGGGATGTAGTTTCGTAGAGATCGTGATCGATAGCCCCTACCAGATACAATGGGTCTAGTTGGGAGTGCACACACTTGTGTAAAAACATAAGATCTGCAACTTGCCTCCGATGTTGAAGGGAAGGTAGTCTAAAATGATGGCAAAGCTCAAGATAACTGTCAAAGGAGTACTGTATTTTGGATTTGTAACATATATATTTTAATGAATTTCTTTTCTGTTTGTCACCTGTAGGTGACAAACATAGAACATTTATATTCTGGACAACTAGAGAGTTAAATATTCTACACTTTATTGGTATCAAATGCATTCTACTGTTCTGTTTACACTTGCCATGCCTTGTGTAGACATGGTACTATGTAAATCAATTGTATCAATATAGACTAATAATTACAGATTCACAATATAGTTGACATCTGAAACAACCAAATCAACCATTAGAAGAGTTGACATAGTTCCGCTATACACAAGAAATCTGTATTTCCCAGTTTCTCATAAATTTAAAAACAACATTTTATTTTCTATTATAATTATTCCTATAAATGCAAGGCATGGTGCAATACCTGAACAGTAAACATGTCAAAATGTTACTTCCATCATAACCCTTTATGGACTGTAACTATGATTCACCAAAAAACATTTGATTAATAATTACCTACAGGGTTGTTTGATTTCTGCCCGGCAGAAACAGCAACAATAGGAAATACATGCCATTGATAGGCAAACGTGTTCTTTTTATAGCAAACGTCAGTTTCTTTCTGTACCTGTCTACGTATGATAACCATTTGTTCGTCCTGCTCACAATAAACATCACATGAATAATAAAAAGAAGATCACTGCCACTTAACTTGTGGATTATTATTATAAAACTGCTCTGCTAAAGCTTTGTGGATAGTTAATTAGTGGCTCAAGTTCAAATACATCAGGACGTTTTTCACACCTGCATGGTAGCTTAGGCTCAGTAGTGTGCTGGCAGCCATTAAACCTATAGGCTTGTGTGAAAAGGATAGTTGGCAGAAGAACTAACTTCAAAGCACCATTGCATCCATTTAGCCAGGCAGCAGTCGCACTGTCCCAGTGTCTCATGCTAACTTTTGCTCTCAAATAATCTGTTTTCTTAGTTTTACACATAAAGACATCATTTGGCATAACTTGATACGTTTTGTAGCAGCACATTTGTACTTCCAGTGTATCATTGCAACATAACATACATACTGTGTGCCACATTTGAATGTCATGCATGTAATATTTCCACGCAATCCATTTGCATATATAATATAAAACTTCAACAGCCGTTTTCTTCATTTTCACTTTTTGTACCCTACCATGTTCATAACTTTGCTGCCAATTTTTGTAGCAGCCGTAATTTTTGAAACCGTGTAAAGCACTCTACCCAACCTTTACAATGATGAAAGAAAACAATGTTACAATTTTTCCGACTTATCACTCATTTGGTCAGCCGGGGTCACACATAGACGTATTAGTCCAAAGGACTTCGGGTCCTCTTGGTCCATTTTTTTTCATTTGAATTGATTCTGGTTCCAGAATTAAATAAGATAGTAGCTTGCATCATGATTTTACCACAACTACAAGGGGCTGGTTTCATGAGCGACTATCAGTTACTTGACACTAACATGATTGCCTTAGTAAATTACACATTTTTAAATATGCAAACATTGGAGTTTGTGCAAATGCGTAACTCAAAGTAATTTTAATGTAACATAACGTAAGCTTCATGAACTAACAACAATTTGCCCATGCAACCTATCATGTCGTAGTGGAGATTAAGGTTTGCTTTTTCGCAAAAGGAATTTGAAAAGAGTCGAGTAAAACAATTTATTGAGGAGGCGGCTTAAACTGTTTGTTGTTGACACTTCAGGTAATGGGCGTAAGAACCAGGAGGGAATTGTGAGTAACTCAATCGTTTACTTCACGAACGAGGTGCCTGTGTCAAGAGTTGTCCAACCGGAGGCCCTCAAACTTAAGAGGATCATCGACATGGTGTGTGTTACAGCTTCTATTGCAGCTGTTCAATAACTATTTCTTTTGTCCAATTTATTAATATTTATTTAGTTATTTCTGGTTATTTTTATCACTTATAATTTCATCTGCCTAAGATTAAAATTTTTCTAGATTTATGACACTTTATCAATTTACATGTGATGTTTTATTTGATTTTGTTTACTTTATTTAATGTTTAACTATGGTTATAGTGAATAAGTTATATATCTACTAATGAGATTATATTTAGTGTTTTATTTTTATTTATGCATTTATTAATTTTTAATATTTGCACTTGTTAAACAATTAGTTATTTTAAATTTAGATTTGTATTAGATTTAATTAAACATTATGAAGCACCCAGAACAATTATTCGGATGCTTTATAATATTTGTATTCAGCAACAGATAATTTATAATCTGACACCAGAAAAGGTACAAGAAGGTTGTGAAAATAACTACAAGGGATATATTCTTCGTGTCGACTGTTGAGACTCAGTGGCTGTAGTGTGTCCATGTGTTTGTTGCAGGCCCCTATCACCATCACAGATCAGACACCCATGGAGACTGTTCTAGAGATGTTCCGCAAGCTCGGCCTCAGGCAAACCCTCGTCACACACAACGGGTAAGTCTCTTCCCATTCTCACAGCTCTCTCTCTCTCTCTCCCCACTCTCCCTTCTCTCTCCCACTCTCGCTGCTCTCCCTCAGTCCTGCATTCCTTCTGTCTCTCTCTTTCTCTCTCTCTCCTTCACTCTCTCCACTCTCTCTCCACTATCCCTCTCCCCACTCTACCTCTCCCCACTCTCCCTTCTCTCTCCCACTCTCGCTGCTCTCCCTCAGTCCTGCATTCCTTCTGTCTCTCTCTTTCTCTCTCTCTCCTTCACTCTCTCCACTCTCTCTCCACTATCCCTCTCCCCACTCTACCTTTCTCTCCACTCTCCTCTCTTCTTTCTCTTTCCCTCTCCACTCTCCCTCTTTCTCTCCATTCCGCACCCTCTCAACTCCCCATCTCCTTCCACTCCCTGTCCACTCTCCCTCTCTCTCCACACTATCCACTCTCTGTCTCCACTCTCTCTTTCTCTCCCTCTCTTTCTCTCTCTTTCTCTCTTTCTCCCCTTTTCTCTCTCCACTCACTCCCCCATCTCTCTCCACTCCCCCTTTCTCTCCACGCTTCCTTTCTCTCGACTCTCCCTCCCTCTTCACTCTCCCTCTGTCTCTCCATTTACCCTTTCTCTCGACTCTCTCTCCACTATCTCTCCACTCTCCCTCTATGTCCCTCTCTCTCCAATCTCCCTCTATCCACCCTTCCTCTCTCCACGGTCTCCTCTCTCCAATCTCCCATTCTCTGCCTCTCTCTCCACTCCTCCATCTCTCTCCACTCTCTCTCTGTCCACTCTCCCTCTCTCCACTCTCTTCACTCTCCATTTCTCCACCCTCCCTTTCTCCACTCTCCCCCTCTGTCCACTGTCTCCTCTCCACTCTCCCATTCTCTCTCTCCACTCTCCCATCTCTCTGCCTCTCTCTCCATTCCTCCATCTCTCTCCACTCTCTCTCTGTCCACTCTCCCTCTCTCTCGCCATTCTCTCTTCACTCTGTCCCTCTCCACTCTCCCTCTCTCCATTCTCCATCTCTCTTCCTCCTCCCTCTCTAACTTTCTGCAACACCTGCTAGACGGTGTAAATATGAAGAATGAGACAGTCGCATGCTCTGTACTGGTGAATATGGTTACAGTGGTAAACAAAATTTCAATGCACCTGATTTCTTCATGGCCTTATCAGAGTCATTTATTGACTCTAAGTGTAATCATTCATTGACTCTAGGTGTAATCATTCATTGACTCTAGGTGTAATCATTCATTGACTCTAAGTGTGATAATTCATTGACGCTAGGTGTGATCATTCATTGACTCTAGGCGTGATCATTCATTGACTCTAAGTGTGATAATTCATTGACGCTAGGTGTGATCATTCATGGACTCTAGGTGTGATCATTCATGGACTCTAGGTGCGATCATTCATTGACTCTAGGTGCGATCATTCATGGACTCTAGGTGTGATCATTCATTGACTCTAGGTGTGATCATTCATTGACTCTAGGTGTGATCATTCATTGACTCTATGTGTGGTCATTCATTGAATCTATGTGTAGTCATTCATTGACTCTGGGTGTGGTCATTCATTGAATCTATGTGTGGTCATTCATTGAATCTATGTGTAGTCATTCATTGACTCTGGGTGTGGTCATTCATTGACCCTAGGTGTGATCATTCATTGACCCAAGGTGTGATCATTCATTGACTCTAGGTGTGATCATTCATTGACTCAAGGTGTGATCATTCATTGACTCTAGGTGTGATCATTCATTGACTCTTGGTGTGATCATTCATTGACTCAAGGTGTGATCATTTAGTGACTCTAGGTGTGATCATTCATTAACGGATTCTCAATCAAGTGATTCTGCGTTTGAATCCTCCTGGTGTCATTTCAAACCTTGGTTAAGTTTGTTTACTCCACATTGCTACAGTTTACTCCACCTTGCTCCAGTTCACTCGGCTATATGAATGAGTACCTGACCAGATGACAGTGGATAATTGTGTATGAATAGTCACAATAATTGCAACATGGCTGAATGCTTCCCAGAAAAGTCAAGATGGTGATTGATTGAAAAGTTCTGCCAGGCAGTAAAGTGCAAAGTACTCTGAGCAGTCCTAAGGCCTGGATGCCACGCTATATAAGCACTTTAAACAAATCTTTATGCAATATGACTGAGTATTTCAGCACTTAGCCTACGTATATTTTAATACTTGATCAGCCAAATTCGCTTTGGTTGTTAATCATTTATATGAAGTGCTTTATGAAGTACTGGTATTAGTCTAAATAATGCATGTGATTCCCTGTGGGAAGAAGGCATGTAATTGTGTGGTGTGTTGGTGCGCCGCGTGGTGCAGTGAGTGCATGAACATGGTGCGCCACGCAGTGCAGTGGGTGCTTCAACAAGAAGTGATTAGTAATAATAATTGTCTAAAGTAGAATAGTGCAATAAATAACATGTCACCAGCCAGAGCAAAGAGGGTGTTGAGTTGCAAAACTTTAAAATGATATATCATTAGTGACTTCATGAAATATATCCGGAATGTTTTCATTTATTGCTAAAATAGAAGCAACCTATAAAAAACTGATGTTTGAGAAATAATATCAAGCTATTTCTTCCTCGTGTGCAAAATATGACCTAGATAGCTATTTCTTCCTTGTGTGCAGAATATGACCTAGATAGCTATTCCTTCCTTGTGTGCAGAATATGACCTAGATAGCTATTCCTTCCTTGTATGCAGAATATGACCTAGATAGCTATTTCTTCCTTGTGTGCAGAATATGACCTAGATAGCTATTCCTTCCTTGTGTACAGAATATGACCTAGATAGGTATTCCTTCCTTGTATGCAGAATATGACCTAGATAGCTATTTCTTCCTTGTGTGCAGAATATGACCTAGATAGCTATTTCTTCCTTGTGTGCAGAATATGACCTAGATAGCTATTCCTTCCTTGTGTACAGAATATGACCTAGATAGCTATTTCTTCCTTGCGTACAGAATATGACCTAGATAGCTATTTCTTCCTTGTGTGCAGAATATGACCTAGATAGCTATTTCTTCCTTGTGTGCAGAATATGACCTAGATAGCTATTTCTTCCTTGTGTACAGAATATGACCTAGATAGCTATTTCTTCCTTGTGTGCAGAATATGACCTAGATAGCTATTTCTTCCTTGTGTGCAGAATATGACCTAGATAGCTATTTCTTCCTTGCGTACAGAATATGACCTAGATAGCTATTTCTTCCTTGTGTGCAGAATATGACCTAGATAGCTATTTCTTCCTTGTGTACAGAATATGACCTAGATAGCTATTTCTTCCTTGTGTGCAGAATATGACCTAGATAGCTATTTCTTCCTTGTGTACAGAATATGACCTAGATAGCTATTTCTTCCTTGTGTGCAGAATATGACCTAGATAGCTATTTCTTCCTTGTGTGCAGAATATGACCTAGATAGCTATTTCTTCCTTGCGTACAGAATATGACCTAGATAGCTATTTCTTCCTTGTGTGCAGAATATGACCTAGATAGCTATTTCTTCCTTGTGTGCAGAATATGACCTAGATAGCTATTTCTTCCTTGTGTGCAGAATATGACCTAGATAGCTATTTCTTCCTTGTGTGCAGAATATGACCTAGATAGCTATTTCTTCCTTGTGTACAGAATATGACCTAGATAGCTATTTCTTCCTTGTGTGCGGAATATGACCTAGATAGCTATTTCTTCCTTGTGTGCAGAATATGACCTAGATAGCTATTTCTTCCTTGCGTACAGAATATGACCTAGATAGGTATTCCTTCCTTGTGTGCAGAATATGACCCAGATAGCTATTCCTTCCTTGTGTGCAGAATATGACCTAGATAGCTATTCCTTCCTTGTGTGCAGAATATGACCTAGATAGGTATCCTTCCTTGTATGCAGAATATGACCTAGATAGCTATTTCTTCCTTGTGTGCAGAATATGACCTAGATAGCTATTCCTTCCTTGTGTACAGAATATGACCTAGATAGCTATTTCTTCCTTGTGTGCAGAATATGACCTAGATAGCTATTCCTTCCTTGTGTACAGAATATGACCTAGATAGCTATTTCTTCCTTGTGTGCAGAATATGACCTAGATAGCTATTTCTTCCTTGTGTGCAGAATATGACCTAGATAGCTATTTCTTCCTTGTGTACAGAATATGACCTAGATAGCTATTTCTTCCTTGTGTGCGGAATATGACCTAGATAGCTATTTCTTCCTTGTGTGCAGAATATGACCTAGATAGCTATTTCTTCCTTGCGTACAGAATATGACCTAGATAGGTATTCCTTCCTTGTGTGCAGAATATGACCCAGATAGCTATTCCTTCCTTGTGTGCAGAATATGACCTAGATAGCTATTCCTTCCTTGTGTGCAGAATATGACCTAGATAGGTATTCCTTCCTTGTGTACAGAATATGACCTAGATAGCTATTTCTTCCTTGTGTGCAGAATATGACCTAGATAGCTATTCCTTCCTTGTGTACAGAATATGACCTAGATAGGTATTCCTTCCTTGTATGCAGAATATGACCTAGATAGCTATTTCTTCCTTGTGTACAGAATATGACCTAGATAGCTATTTCTTCCTTGTGTGCAGAATATGACCTAGATAGCTATTTCTTCCTTGTGTGCAGAATATGACCTAGATAGCTATTTCTTCCTTGCGTACAGAATATGACCTAGATAGCTATTTCTTCCTTGTGAGCAGAATATGACCTAGATAGCTATTTCTTCCTTGTGTACAGAATATGACCTAGATAGCTATTTCTTCCTTGTGTACATAATATGACCTAGATAGCTATTTCTTCCTTGTGTGCAGAATATGACCTAGAATGCTATTTCTTCCTTGCGTACAGAATATGACCTAGATAGCTATTTCTTCCTTGCGTACAGAATATGACCTAGATAGCTATTTCTTCCTTGTGTGCAGAATATGACCTAGATAGCTATTTCTTCCTTGTGTACAGAATATGATCTAGATAGCTATTTCTTCCTTGTGTGCAGAATATGACCTAGATAGCTATTTCTTCCTTGTGTGCAGAATATGACCTAGATAGCTATTTCTTCCTTGCGTACAGAATATGACCTAGATAGCTATTTCTTCCTTGCGTGCAGAATATGACCTAGATAGCTATTTCTTCCTTGTGTGCAGAATATGACCTAGATAGCTATTTCTTCCTTGTGTGCAGAATATGACCTAGATAGCTATTTCTTCCTTGTGTACAGAATATGACCTAGATAGCTATTTCTTTCTTGTGTGCAGAATATGACCTAGATAGCTATTTCTTCCTTGTGTGCAGAATATGACCTAGATAGCTATTTCTTCCTTGCGCACAGAATATGACCTAGATAGCTATTTCTTCCTTGTGTGCAGAATATGACCTAGATAGCTATTTCTTCCTTGTGTGCAGAATATGACCTAGATAGCTATTTCTTCCTTGTGTGCAGAATATGACCTAGATAGCTATTTCTTCCTTGTGTGCAGAATATGACCTAGATAGCTATTTCTTCCTTGTGTGCAGAATACCACGAGTACACCTGTGCGACATGACTCCCAGTTCACTGTGGGGGGTGATAACAACAATAATGCATGTATTCAGAGTCAGAGTAATCCGACTCGAGCTGCCAGATGAACGGTTCTCACAACTTGTTGGAAGGGATGTAGTGAAGGTAGTCTGACCAGTTCTGGGGGGATTAGATGCGTATGCCTATATATTTATGCTTGCATGTATTTGTATGTATTTGTTTGGATGGCTGTTTTGAGTATGAGTGCATGAGGCCACAAGATGTGGTACGGTAGTGTTCAAGAGGTTATGTTTTATTTTGTAGAAACAGGTAAGTTGGTGTTGCAGTCATCTCCGTTCCAGTGTCTGCCAACCAAGTATGTTTAGCAGATATGCTTATTGTGCACCGGTGGTCATGTAAGGTAAATCTAGCTGCACTTCTTTGATTTTTTTTAATGAGATCAATGTTTTGTTTATATAGGGATTGCAGGTTACAGCTCCATACTCTAGTTTTGGTCTTACTAACATACTGTTGGCTGCTTCCTTAACAGTAGATGTCGCAGGCTGGAGATTGTGTTTAAGGAGGCCAAGTATCCTAGCAGATTGACATGCTTTGTCCAGGACAGTTTAGTGACTATTGTGATACTGAGATAGGGGTGTGAATTGACATGCTTTGTCCACAACATTTTAGTGCCTATTGTGATGCTGAGATAGGGGTGTGAATTGACATGCTTTGTCCACCACAGTTTAGTGCCTATTGTGATGCTGAGATAGGGGTGTGAATTGACATGCTTTGTCCACCACAGTTTAGTGCCTATTGTGATACTGAGATAGGGGTGTGAATTGACTTGGGAATTTTTTTGAGATGGTGTAGGTGGCTTGGTTTAGGTTTTTAGGAAATTGTGATAGGGTAGCACTTTGAGGTATTGGAGTTCATTTGCCACTTGCTTGTCCAGTCAGCCATGTTTTAGATCTGTTTTTAATGGTCTGCAAGTGTTAAAATGTTTTTTTAGATGGAGTAGAACACTGTAGGTGAAGTGGCTTGGTTTTGGTTTTTGGGTAATTATGAGGGGGTGGCACTCTGAGATGTTGAAGTTCATTTGCCACTTGTTTAGACCTGTTTGTGGATGTTAGGTTCCACATGTGTTTGCATATCTCATTATTGACCTATCCCACACTCGCGGGGCACCATCGTGGATTGCATTAGAAAGCTAGGCTACACGCACAAACCTCAATGAGTTGGTTAAGGATCAGCCTGGAGCAGAATGTTGGAGTCGGTCGTTGGCTCGTTGCATAGTTTATGTGAAATATTACACAATGACATACAGGCGAATTGCAAGAGAATTATCATGGATTAACAAGAAGGCGATAGGGAAAGGCTATCAGTTTTTTTTCTGGGATTCCTTCGTCCACAACATAGAAAGTACATGCTGCCTTTCAACACAATCTTTCGAAACTGTTTACATATTGAAATTATACAATTACGCTTGTCTTGTTTCATTATGTTTTCTGGTCGGACAAGTTTAATGTCACATTGCAATGTATCTTGTTTACTATCCGTAGCATTAAGTTAGTGATTAACTGTTAGGGCAGCAATTAAACCTGGCAATAATGTGGTCCAAGACAGTTGATTGCATTCAACTATTCGCTCAGTCTCTTGGTGTTGTCTCAGTTAAAGTTGTTGTCATAGTCACTTTGCAGAAAGTGTAGAAAGTACACCTTTGTATGAACAGTGCTGAACTGAACAAAATCAGAACCCACCATTAAAATGATTATTCATGATGCTGTAGTATCTCGCTGTAGTATATATATATATCTCTCTCTCTCTCTCCCTCTCTCCCCCTCCCTCCCTCCCTCCCTCTCACCCTCTCTCTCTCTCTCTCCCTCTCTCTTCTCTCTCTCTCTCTCTCTCGTTTTCAATCTAAGACGGCGCGAGTGTGAGATAGGTCAATAGCTGACAAGACTGTTAGTGAAGTAGTCTCCAGGTCTAGTGCTGGAGACCAGTCACCTGTCACATTGCTTTCCCACGATGCAATCAACATAAGTGTGTAAGTGTAAGAAGTGTGTGATATACTACTTAGTGCCCACTAATTGGGTGTACTCTTCATTGGTGGATAAACATGTGCTGGAGATATTCACACATGTACAAGGAACTGCATTAGTGGCAGACGTTAACAGGTCAGTGACTGTGAGTGAGCAGGCATTGTCTGGCAGACCAATTGTACTGGTAATCATTTCTTAACTTTCAAACTGGAGGGAACATCAGGTTAGCACATTGGGCATATGAAATGGTGTGTTTAAAGAATGAGTTACCACCATAATTCTACAACAGTGTGTGGTTACTATCAATAAGTTTCACTTTTAAAACAATTACGTCTAACTATAATCATGCTATGATATGCGTATGTTAATGTTTTCTTCCAGGATGTTTTGCATCTCAGCCTTTACCTCTGTAAAGAAAAGTAACAGTATAATTTTCTGCAGGTTAATGAATCTTATCGGATATCAGTTTGTGCTGAATACTAGATGAACTTCCAGGTAAAACAGAGAGTGGGTGGATATATGTCTGAATGGGTGATGGAAAATAGTTCTGACTATTATAATTATACAATTATGTTTTTTGACATCTGAACAGTAACTAGTATTTATTTATTACTGTTATTTTAGTCTGTTATTTTGTCATATTCTATTAATATCTGTGTCTGTCCAAGGACCACAATGGAAACAAGTGCTTCCACTTTCTTGTGTCATCCTTATATTTAATGTACCCTGTATTTTATGTATGTAAAGCTTACATTCTATATTCAATCCAAAAAATCTGTCAGTTTCACATGTATGTAGCTGAAATTGTGTAATTAAACCCTTTGCAGTGGCTTGTATATTTTAGTTTTTTAATAATTTTACCCAAGGGACTGTCGGATGGGATCTTTGTGGGTTCAACAGGACACTGAATAAACTAAATATTCTTGGTGTTTTCAGTCGGCTGCTGGGAATCATCACCAAGAAAGACGTGTTACGTCATGTTGCTCAGCTGCAGAACCAAGACCCTGACTCTATTCTCTTCAACTGAACAATTCTAAGTTCACTAGGTCGAGTACAAGTACGCCATAAATTAAACTTATTAAACAAATTATGTACAATTCCAAGTGCAAGTAAAATAGGTCAAATACTACATGTAGTGTGGAACCTTGCTTTAATTTAAATAATGTGGAACCTTGCTTGCAATTCTAGGTACATTATGTCAAGTACATTTAGTTGTAATGATCAACAGTAAGACTAATAATTCAGGTGTCAGTTATTAACTTTAATAGTAAATAATACTACATTCGTGTTGTAATCATTTATGGTTCATGATGTCAAGTATTACTTTGTATTCTAATTATTTAAATTATGTATTTGAAATCTACTGATGTTTTGGCAAGTACAAGTACTTGTCATCTCAAAAACTAGTAAAAGTATCTGACAACAACCGTAGTGTAGGTGCGCGCATGCATATGACCTGTCAGTCGTCAGCTGTATACACTCCAATACTGAATTATTAATGAGTTATTGGTGTACATACTGAATTACTAATGAGTTATTGGCATACATCTTTCAGGTTGACGGATCAAAGTAGCAGCATTGATTAGGCAGGTGTATTTGTTGCGTCCACCCAAGATATGGCTTGCGTCTTGTGGCATAGTGTCCTTTGTAAATCTCTGTTGTTTCGCATTGCATGCGAGTTGGGTTTGATTAAGGTTGTAATCAATTACATCATCAATTGTGTAATCTTGTTTTGCATTATGAGTGTAATAAATTTATGTAAGTGATTAGTGATGTAGTTGGTTTAAAATACATCTGAATGTTTACCACACGTCCTATCATATTTCCACAGTACATACGTCAGAGTTGATTGTACAATGGAAAGGAGACACTAATAAAGTATTTATTTGTGTCTACTGGTTGTACAAGATAATGTGATGGTGTTTTGTGTCTACTGGGTGTACGAGATAATGTGATGGTGTTTTGTGTCTACTGGGTGTACGAGATAATGTGATGGTGTCTGTAAACGTAATCACAATGTTCAGCAATAACTCAGTATTCTGATCAAACCTAAAACCGTGATATTACATCAGGCCTGGGTTTGACTCCACATACAACAGCAAGCGATTCGGACACGTAAACAGTTTGATTCCACCCTCCCAGCAGTGAATCTGATTCCACATCTTTCACAAAAATCCATTCCAAAATCAAGTCTCTAATAATAATAAATCATGTTTCTCGCATTCCTGTTTAAAGCAGTCTGGCAGTCGAGAATTGTGCAGCTGTTATTAGCTAGACAAAGCTTGTTGTTAATTCCCTTGTTTTATTTCTTGGTAAATGGTTATCGATTTGAAAAAAATATGTTGACTCCATAAACAATTCCAAAACCAACATTCAATTCAGACATCAGCCATGTCTGCTTTATATGGTTGTCCAGTAGAATTCACCACGCCCTCACCGAGACAACTGCCAGGTGGCAAGAACTATCACCCAGTCGTTTTGATTTTGCAATTTTTCGCAACAGACAAAGCATCGGGTGTTATTCACAGTATGTGCAATTAAAATGTGTATATATCGTACTGCGCTTGTATTTATGAGTATTTTACATTGTTGGTGACCTGTTGATCTGACCTATTTCCAAGTTATATTGGCTACAAAAGTTAAGAACATTTATTTCCCAGGTTCGACCCCAACCACTTATTAGTATACAAAATTAATAGAATAAATATACATATAATAAGGTGTCATATTTCTATATATGAATGTACAGCTATGTATATTATCTGTATATAGTGCTTATCTTGGGATAATTTATTTCTACTGTTGACATTGATGGAAGCTGCTATTTGTTGATTCGAATCTGGCCAGTTTAGTGTAGGTTTAATGGACATGAATCGTCACAATGAATTGGATGACCCACTCTAGCTGATGTTGTAGAAGTCTTCTGCTTTGATATATGATACAGGCGAGTTTAATTATCTGGTGGAATGCCAGGTAGACCCAGTACAGAAGTAGATCTATTCATCCGTTTGGAATTTGGCTCGGCACGAATCAGCAGGACGCAAACCGGAGCAACATAAAGTCGAACATCTTCGGTGGGGGGACGATACAGGGCGGGATCAGTCACGAGTACCCGGGCGTACCCAGGACAACTTTCAGCTTGGTATAAAGCATCACGTGTAAATAATATCCTTGTCGTCTGTCATGAAATTTGATAGTGTACTGCTGATAGCGAAAACTGTCAATAATTTACCTAGCACACTAAATAAACACTTCAATTGGAGCAGGTCCTACAAAATAGCTAAAATCAGTAAAACAAACATCACGTTAACTTTAACTTATTATCAGTGTAGGTGATATCAATAATGTACCATTCTCCGAGTTGTTCGTGCATAAATTACGATTTACTACCATGAGGGCATCAGTTTGAAAACTAAAAAAAACTGTAAACTTGCCTACACAGTCGAACCCTAAACAGGGGCAACAAATTGTCCCAGCAAATATTTATGTAATTGTATTAGCATGGTGAACTGTAATGTTTACATTGTGAATGCTTATTAGGTACACAATATGTTTAACTAGACGTCATTCCAGTCAGTGTGTGAGTTTGTGTCGCTCATGGCAGTGTTTGACATACATCAGTAAATGTCACATAGCAAGGAGATAACTTTCTGTCTTGTCTCCAGTGTCAACTTGTCTTTGTACTGTCACCAACACTGTGCTACATGCGATTGATAAGGATGGCTGCTGTTTGTTGTCACACCAAGGTTCACACTGGCGAATAAACATTGCATTCAAATAAAACCTTTGTTTTTCATTATTATTGATAGACGTAATGTCAAGAAATTAGATTTTTATTCTTGATAGTACCGCAGTCTTCATCAACGGAATAGTTTGCCTTGTTAGGTGCATAGTCATGTGACACAAGCTGCAGGACTGGTGGAAGCTCCCGTGTGACATTGCACTTTGTTGCAGGCTTCATTCGGTGGATGTTGGTTGCTTCCTTGATTCTCCTGTACCAGTTATCTACATGGTGAAATTACTTCATAGAGCATCGGTAGCCTGTGTTCTGTATGTTCACTGACATTTGATAAGATGCATGGAGTTTTGTTTTTATTGAGGGATATCTGCAAAGAAACCTGGGGTACAGCTGCACCATGGTATGCAGTTGAAGAATCGCTCCCCCACTGTCACCTTGATGAAATCTTGGTGGGTCATCTTCATTTCAAGGAACTATCAATAATGATAATGGCATACATACATGTGCACAGTGCTTGTCATAGCAGACACTGTCAGTTTGCGAATGCTACAAATTTATACTTGACAAAACTTTCATCTTATCCTAGCCTGTTTTTATTAATGAGCCTACGCATTTGTCCAACGTGTCTGCATGCGTTAGTTTTTTGTCTCATTGCATTTGTAATGCTATCCGTGCACAAAAACCCTGTTCTTACTAATGCACAAGCTACCATCACCAGGGAAACATTGCTGCAGACGATATTTGGTACGTGTAGTGTCTTCAACTGTCAGAAAGTGTAAAATCTACAAAGATGTGAATACAACGCAGAGACAGTATACATGTTTACTACCATCTTTCCCAAGTCTTGTTCTCAGTGTTTGTTGCATACATCAAGCATAATAACAACGATCTTCTGTGAGCACTTTCGGTGTAAGTAAAAGTTGCACGTAACTAATGAATACAAAAGCAGTCTCCTGTTAGTCAATTGTGTTACAGACTTGTTTTTGACATTGAACATAGAACATAAGACCAAGTGGGTTACGAGCAGCGTACAACAAACCGATCGCACAAAACACCAACGAACGAACGACGTATCACAAACATTAACTTCCAGTGTAACAAAACCAACCGAGTCCACCTGGCAACTTACAAAATGACCACATCAAACTTTCCTAACATTCGCCTCGCCGACGCATGCATTCAGTGCACTACAGCCGAGACAACACCAGTGGTCACAGTTTGGAATTAATACAGCGACGGTGCACTTGGAGGACGTCAGACATGAGAACACAACCTGTGTGATCGGTTCTAGAATGTGTGCATTTGAAATAATATACAAATAGTGTGGATTTCACTGGGCGGACATTATGCGACGCACGTCGTGTTACCACAGTTTGGTGCTAGTGCCACCTGGCGGTTGTTTCACACGGGTCGACGTGTGTAGGTCCTTGTTTGCAGGCTGCAAATACACACAAAAAACAGGTAAATCTTTGCACCAATAATGTGACTTCCACTAATAGAAACGCTTTATAGTTTATGTACAATCAAACCTTGTTTTACGTTCACCTCATTAATACAACCACCTCGCAAATTAAGGTCAGCCCTAGCAGTCCCAAATTATTTCCATATTCAGTAAAGTGTAGGAATGTAGTTCCACTAATACAGTCACCTCGATATTCAGGTCATTTTTGTTTAGTCCCATGGGTGACCTTAACAGTGAGGTACCATTGTATATTGAAACCTAACATTTATGGTCACCCACAGGACTGAGTCATAGTCACCTAAGCCTACCAATATACCGGTATGCCATGTTCTATCCTGGGGTGAAGGCTTAAATCCCACCGTGAATAACACGTTTAACCAATCACAGATTAGCTAGCATAAACGTGTTGGCACGGGCTCGTTCTTCACCTTTAAAAACGTCATCAAGTATGAGTTTCATTGCACAGAATATTAAACAAAATTTTAAAATCTGGATTTATTTTGGGTATGTATACCCAAGAATTATTTTTTGGTACGTAATTTTACCTTTTTACCCTGCTGGCGGAAACACTGGGATAGGATTAATGGCTATCAAGACACTGCGAGAGAAAGCATTCAACACTTACTGGCTGTGGTGCATACGGCTCTCCAGTGATTGGGTTGAACTGACCTACAAAGGAAAACATCAACACAGTAACAATTGCTATACGTTAGCCTGAGTAGCATTGAGTCTACACTCAGGTATTAGAGTTAGGCACTAGCTGTCCCATGGACAGTTCACTCCTACAGAAAACAGCTGTGTGTACATTTCAGATTAGATTACACGCACTGAGAACACTCGGTGTCAATAGTTGAAACGATATGTACAGGCTTGCAATCGTGTGTCATTGGTCCTCACACTCGGTCTCTAAACACAAGTCTGCAGAGTTCCACATTCACAAAACCAACACAATGGGCAAATTCTCCTCGACATCTTCAGCATGCCACAGTCATTTCATTGTCAAGTCAACAAATAAACTCCTGCCCAAAGGCATACAAACCACACAAATTTTGACACAAACATTCTTAGGTGGAAATTTTAAGCTTGCGTAAATATACGTCCAACTCCTTGCATATTTTCTTTGTACGCATATTTGTGACTATAAGCATGCAATAAACAATGTACATTCTATCCTGGCATGTACTGCCCATTCGATGACAACGATTTGTGATGATTTAATGTCCGACCTGATCATGTTAAAATTTCGACACCAGCACAACATAAGACTCTGTCTTCTTACCTCGTCCTTTAAATTTGGGTTGTTCTGTTGGTGCCGGCTCTTCCTTCTTCTCTCCTTCCTCCCCTTCTTCTTTCTCCTCTTCCTCATCTGTTCCAAATGACACAAACATTGATCATTCCCACAAATAGGGCACCATGAGGAAGACTAATACATATGCCATCTGCCATCATCACCATGCAGTTAAAGTAAAATCTGTCAATGTCTTCCTGTAGTAATTCACCACTATGTTCAATTTTGCAATGTGTAATTATCATAGAATTTATAACTAGCATTACAGTATATTTTATTGCCAGTTTTATGTAAAAATAGAAGTCTGCAATGTCCCACAAACATGATATTTCATATTGGCTCCCCCCTCCTCCCATACGTGGTGAGGGACTTAAGATTTTGAGATTCAAAATGGCATCCAAAACCACAGCCAATATACAATGAATTCAACCGACATAACTACTAAGACATTACTATTTGCTTCACTCGATAGGTGGCGCCAATGTTGCAATTTATGTTCCCCACAATGCACGGTGACAACCAAATCATGTAGCCGCCACTCACCCACAGGTAAAGCAACACGTTTTGGGGAGATTGCAAATTTATGCGACAACCCCCAAGTAAACTTCCTTTTGCAACCACCCCTAAATAAACTTATTTTTGTGACCACCCCTAAATAAACCTAATTTTGCAACCACCCTTAAGTAAACTAACTTTTACGATCAACTCTAAATCAACTTATTTTCTCACCACTCCTAAAATACTTACTTTTGCAAATACCCCTAAATAAACTCACAGTTTTCACTATGTTTCACGGGGGGTGGAGCAGAGCCGAATATGTTGTCCTGGGTACGCTCGGGTACTCGTGACTGATCCCGCCCTGTATCGTCCCCCCCACCGAAGATGTTCGACTTTATGTTGCTCCGGTTTGCGTCCTGCTGATTCGTGCCGAAAATATCACTGCATGTGCCACCTGGTGGGCGGAGTATCCTGTGAACAACGTGAAAGATGCACTGATCTGTGATCCAGCTGTTACCAGACTGTAGGACTGAAGGTAGACTTCAACCATAGTTTGTAGTAATTGTGTTAATTTTAAGGACCTATATTGTTACTTTGGTGTAATTAATTGTGTATACAGTGGCATCCATAATGGAAGGAAAAGTGGAAGGCAGCAGAAACAGAGGAAGACCTAGGAGACAATGAGGGAAGGACATAGAGGAATGGATGGGAGCAGACGTCTGGCGACTGGGAAGACTGGCAAACGAAAGAGCTGTCTATAGACAATCCATCAAGGCTGCAACATCCGGAAATGGATAAGCAAACCCAACAACAGTTGCATCCAGGCCCCTAGTTAGAAATATTTTTGCCTGTCTTGAATTAATCAAAACTGTGCCTGTTAGCATGCGAATGGCTTTATTATCACAGCCATTATTAGCCAGTTTAGTTTTTCAGTGACAAATCATTGTCATTTGAGCCATTTATTTAATTAATACTGATCCATTCGATTTGTTTCACTACCAGTTGTGCCAATGATAGTAATTAATGTGGACCACTAGACTTGGAACTATTAGTTAATCTAGTGTCGTATCAGTTGTAATTACCCATCCTGGCCAGTCACCTGCCAGTCTTAAAGACTGACAGAAGGGTCTCTGGCTGAGGGTACAATTCATGGCTAAGCCCCTAGTAGCCTCTCTCCACAAGAACTACTGATACAGTAGTCCCTCTCTTCAGCGGACCCTCTGACGAGGAGACACCCGCGATGCCGGGACAGTTTGTCAATGTAAGGACTGTTCTGCCATGTTAATGTCCCTCTGATGAGGGGACACCTCGTGTACACGGACAGGATATTTTGGTTATATGTCCCTCCTAAGACGGACAGTATTCATTAATTCGAAGATTTTGTGCCAAATTTATTTAGAAAATGGCGGACATACAGCTTGGTGTGTGTCAATGGTAACACCAAGTACACGTGTACCCGTAATAACGAGCTTGTCTTCCTTGCTGTAATCGTTGTTTGTCTAAACTACTTAGAGGCCCTTTGATTATGGTCTGTAAACATTAGGCATAGTGAATGTGGAGGAAGGTATTGTTAATTTTGTTCTGTTATCAATCACGTTTGCCTCTGGTGATGCTATGATGGCTTCCCCGTTCGGGTCTCCAGCCCCAGTCAGGGCTTCAGCTTGGTGTTGCCTTTTCACCTTGTAAATTGCAATTAAGATTCACAAATACTAATAATAATAATGTATAAAAGGTTCACCTCAATTGTTTTCAATGTAGCCCAACATTAAAGCCTAAACTGAGGTGAAATAATAAACAAGCATCATCAAATTATGTTGCGCTACACCAAACATTACCAGTGCCTGGAAAAGATGAACTGGTTACCAGCGTATGAAACAGTGGAATGCATTATCAAGTGACGCACAATTTGTGCATTAATGAATCTTTCGAAATTGGCTGAAAAATGAAATGAGACAATTAACGATTGTACCCGTTACCGTTTTTAATATTTAATTAATGTTCACGCTGCATGTAGCAACTGATTTAGATATTCGGTTGATAATTTCCAGGTTATTATTTTAGCCAGTAAGGTGTAGCCTAAATCATCAACTTGCGAATTACTTACGAAGTATGTTAGCTACAGAATATCTAAATTGTTCGAGAATACCAATTTATAAAATGTTGTAATGGAGATGTTTTGTTTGAAATTTTTTGTTGAATGCTGCCATACACGCAGCAAATTCTACTGCAACGCCGGGCCGATACCGTTGCGTAGGCTAGTGGCAGTGAGTGAGTGACCAGTGCACGGACGCGGTTGAGGAAAATCTCAGATCGACAGAGGGAGTCGGGCGGACGATATGATTTCATGACCAGCTGTTTATTTTTTAATACATCACAGTAATAAGAAACATATATATATATAGTGCTTAATTCATTGACATATTGCCACATCTTTACCATGCGTCGGTTGTACTGGTCTGAACTTTGGCACTAAGATGCCTGTCCCTCCGATGAGCGGACACCCATCATGTCGGGACACTTATGCTTGGATACAGATGTGTCCGCTGAAGAGAGGGACTAGTGTATAAGGAACCTATGCTTAAAAGGAACAACTCAATTTTTCTAATTGACCTTTTTCACGGAAAGTTCAGAAACCAACCTTGATAGGGTCATTCTGTATCAAAGCAACCAAGCATGTAAATGTATATGACTGTCATGACAGCATTTTTGTCCACTTGTGAAAAGCAAATCTGATGTCACAAGACTAGCAAGTAACAACATCAGGTCAAAAGACAGGCAACACTGAAACATTTCTTATTTTGTACCAGTGTAGTTGTCTATAAAGAATATATTTTTTATTATTAAGATACCAGGTACACTTCCAAAAGGTCAGGCAACATTAAACACCAACATTCAATGACTACACCTATCAAACACAACTACTTTGCCAAACAAATAACTTTTTATTTACACTGTAATATAAAGCAGGGTCATCATGATGACAGTCTAGACTTAAACCGACTTGGTGTTCAATTTGCAATCTAATATTATCTATATTCAATATTGATTTAAAATAAGATATATTTCTACGTGAAGCAATTACATATTCACATCCACTCATGCATGTCCATAACAATATGTGCATTGAGTCATTCGATGACACACCGACGAACTGCAACAAAAGCACACAGCTCCAATCGCGGATGTGCCCAATCCAAGCTGAGCCTGAAGGATCTGTCCAAGTCAATCTCAATGCAATGGCCGAGACCGAGTCGATGACCTCATTCTCTCGCCGACATTTCTAAGAAAATGGGGGTTCGGTAACGGGGCGTTCTTAAAACATTGATTTAATTTGTACTTCTAACATATTGGTTTTGTAATGTCAAACAATAAACAGATACATCCATTCAGTTAATACATCATCATAAAATATACCCACCTAGAACTAGTTTTGTCGGTCATGAAACCCGACTGATATTGACTGTTTGCCATGGCAGTTTTTCTTTTTGATAGGGAGTCTTGACGTTAGCCGAATATATTCACACGGATAATCTGTTCGAACGTAGAGCGGCCGAATTTGAACAGTTCAGCAATTAATACAGTTGTGAGGTTATCAAACACATAAAACGCCCTCACAGCAGACCTATTCTACCACTCTACCGTACTCGGTGCTCCCGTTCAAATCTGCCAGTTCCACAAGCCTCGCTTCAAGTCACGCAAGAGCGCGCTCCTCTAAATACCGAGTGGAACAGAACAAGACCGAGTGAAACAGAACAAGGCCAATTATGTAGCCACGAGGACCAGTCTCAGATTGACAGTTCTGGTGCCTAGAATCCCATCCTTCCGAAGTCTCTCAGGTGAAAATTTAAAAAGCTTAAATCTACGAACGTACCACAATAATGCGTTTGCTAGCACGCCTACAAAATTGTCCCATACATTCGAAACTGACGGAGATTATTAAAGGAAATAAAAAGAAGGCATTAGCCAAAATTCGATTTCCATGTGTACACAAAGTTAAAAATTGTATGTAACATTCGAGAACATCAAAACAATACACAAAAATACATTTGTAGCATAAGTTCGATTTTAAACCCGTCTGTATAGCGATTCCAGCGGAAAATAAACATTTCATGAGCTAGGCGATCACGTGGTATCGTAACGTCTCATATGACCCACACTCGCAGCAGGCCGACCCTTTCCATGCATTCAGAGCATGTTTACAAGGATAGTTTTGGGGTCGAAACGAGCGTCAGAATGAGTTATTGTGCAATATTCCGATATAATACAAACACTAGTCATCATAGAGGAAGAAGCAATTATCTTACGGTTCCACATTTTTTTAGTTTATGTTTTCACGAAATAATATAAACCAAATCATTTTGTATAGTATTTATTCGCCACAAAAATTAAAATATGGTAATTATATATAACGATGTTTCTAAATGTTATTTATCCAGACAGATCACCATTTGTTTTCACATATATAATTACAATATATTACCGTACAATATATATATATATATATATATATATATATATACAATTAATAAATTATATATGGCGAATAAATAATTACCAAAAAAATTACAAAATATTTACAAACAGTGCATCATAGTATAAAAATGATTTGGTTTATACTACTTCGTGAAAACATAAACTAAAAAAATGTAAAGAAAATTAATGGTTTGGTGTCGGGATTGTCGCCCGATTACAAAATAAATACCAAGGAACCAACGCCTTTATCAACTGAGCTAGCAGGACCGTCAGAAATTCGCTGATTGATTTAAGTTGTTATGATAAATTGTACAACTCCTCCTTCATACATCGATATTCTAGTGATATTATAAGATTACACACGTTACTTTCTGTAGCTGGATACAATATATGTTTGTTACGTATGTTTATTGGTGTAGACTATCTCCCGTTGGTTGCATCCGATATAATTATTCTAAAAACGAGCCCAAGCTCGGCGAAACTTAGTCGACTTGTAGGCGCATTCACATTCATTGTTTTGAATAAAATTTGATTAATGTGGAACCGTAAGATAACTGCTTGTTCCTCTATGATTACTAGTGTTTGTATTACATTGGAATATCGCACAATAACTAATTTTGACGCTCGTTTCGACCCGAAAGTTATCCTTGTAAACATGCTCTGAATGCATGGAAAGGGTCGCCCTGATGCGAGTATGGGTCATATGTGACGTCACATCTCGGCATCACGAAAAGCGCGCCAAAAATATGCATATTCGAAAATGTCCGGATGCACAGCATAAAATGTGGAATTTCTAATTGATTAAATTTTTTGATTTTTTTTGGCTTGGTGGACATGGAAATAGATAACAGGATGTAATATAATATGAATTCAAGCCATATATGTTTTTATTCCCTTTAAATAAAAATAAAAGTAAGTACTTATATACACACACGTACGCATGCACGCACGCATGCACGCACGCATGCACGCACACAAGCACACAGGCACACACACACACACACACACACACACACACACACACACACACACACACACACACACACACACACACACACACACACACACACACACACACACACACACACACACACACACACACACACACACACACACACACACACACACACACATATCACAGTATCCAATCCTTAGGACTGCTCAAAGCGCTTTACACTGTAATATGTCGGAAAACATTAATAAAGCCATTTCAATGATGGGGATAATTCGTCGCACTTTTGATTACATGGATGAACAGTATGTTTTTATACTGTTTTTAAATCTCTCGTCCGTCCACATTTTGAATATGCAAATCAAGTATGGGCTCCCTTCTTAATGAAACACATTATACAGCTCTTGAATATGTTCAGCGTAGAGCAACCGAATTAATTATCGGTTTTAAAGATTTAAAATGACATCGAACTTTATAACTTTGAGGGATAATGTATCATGTACGAGAGGGTATCACCTAAAATATTCAAAGGACGATGTCGGTTAAACATGAACAAATTCTTTTATACACCGATGCACGGACGCATGGAACAGCCTCCCACAGTATGTGGTAGAGGCTCCATCAGTCCAGTCCTTTGAGGGAAAATTAAACAAATTATGGAAAAGCCACCCAATTAAGCTCGATTACACAGTCTCACCCCTATTATGGAACAACTCGTCAGACGCATGCGCACCATACAGTTTGTCGACAAACATGAGAGTTGGCGTAAAAGGCATCACGGTCTAGAAGCCAGAAAAGGACCTGTAAGTAATCCCCGACAAACCTGTTCAATCGAACACTATCTCGAATTCTCTGGGAAGCATTCGTTACTCATCTCAGGGAATTTAAAGATATATATATATATAATTTATTATAAATTAGATGATCTTTTTATATAATATTTATGTACCGGTATGATGTGCTAATATATGGGCCTAAAGCTAAACAACCGCATATAATATGTTTTTGTCATGATACTTGTACATGTATGCCGTTGGAAATTTTCAGTGGAAATCCGGGAGATTTGCCTGTTTTCCGGGAGACCGGGGGAGACCGGAAGGCACACCCACGAACCGGTTATAAATGGGGCCGTCGGGCACTACCACGTACCGCTCTTCCAAAGACCTTAGCTGTTGACTCGGTTCTCTCCTTCTAATTCATCGTTCCCTTCCTCTTCCTCCTCGTCATCCTCGCTGGCTCTGTCGTCACCGTCAACACCCTGACCGCTTTCTTCGAGGTATTCCGCCGGCGCTTTTAGATCAACCAGCGGAATGGTTACTCAACGTATGCTGCTTGTAATCAGGATTTTGAATGTAACATTATATATAGCTCAGCCCCCCAATGTTGAAAGAGGAGCTTAACATCCCAATAGTGAGTGTTTCTTTGTGAATTATGGTGATCACCATTCCAGTTTGTATATTTGTTAAGGTATTAATATCACTAACTTTGTCAGTCTGTCATATTTCGATAAAAAAGATCTTTTTGTGAGAATTGTCAGCGACACTCGTGTACCTCTTCGTGGCTAAATATAGAATGCAATCGCGGACATACTTCAATAGCACTCCCCCTCCCCGATGTCACGCATTTCGTTCCGACACCTATGATATTTTTTTCAAGAGGATGACATTAACATAACACTTTTACTCTTACACCTAAAAAATATACAAACTGGAATGGGGATCACCATAATTTACAAACAAACACTCACTATTGGGATGTTAAGCCCCTCTTTCAACATTGGGGGGCTAAGCCCTCAAGCCCTAATCCCCCGGTTCCGATGCCTATGCATATATACACGCACGCATTCACTCACACGAGCGTGCACTTATACGCGAGTGCATACACGCGTTGGTATTTGTATCTTTTAGATTTAGAATGATATGCCAATGTGGTTTATGCTGGGAATAAATGCCGGGCCCCCTCGCCACTCCAGAGAAGCTAGAAGTCGGAGAGAGAAGGAGTATGCGTTGGACTGTGGGAAGATAGGACGGTGGCGCCGCCTACCGATGGTTGCGTGGGCAAGGGGGGCCCCTATAAGAAGCCGACGCTTACCGAAGGGATCCGAGCCGGTGGTTTGATTAATGAATGGAAGTCTAAAATGAGGTGTAACAATAAGACTCGATTAATAAAACGGTTATGAATTAAACGCTACGATATATATTTGTGTTGTACACGAGATTTGGAATGCGTATAGGGCGGTGTTGTAGCGTTGTAACAGAACGATAGGGCGGTGGCGCCGACTATCGGCGGTGGTAGCAGCGTCGATTAGAGCGCCCCCGTAAGAAGCCGACGCTTGCCGAAGGAACCGAGCTGGTAGTTTGATTGATGAAGGCGAGTCTAAAATTAAGTATTATAATAAGGCGCGATTAATAAAAGGATTATTAATTCGACGAAGCGATATCTATCCGACGTGGTGTATACGGAAGGTGGAATACGTATAGGGCGATGTTATAGTGAAACCCGTATGTCTTTTTGATAGCCGTGGGAACAGTCGACGCTGACGCCGTGGGCATGGCAGTGACGTCACTACTGGGTCGGTCGTTTGCGATAGGGGGGTGAAATAGCGAAATCGGCTATTAAATCGTTATTTAGAAGTGCGTAGACATTCGGCGTGCTTTTAAATTAATATAGGGTGTGTTTTTATTGTGAAAAATGTATAATTATAAAGTAAGAACGTTGTGTAGAAATTCACCCGCTAACTACAAATCGACGTCTTGTTATTTTTTTCGGGCGAGCAGCGCGCCGGCCGACGACGCGGTGCCATTAATAATTTCTGTGCCGCTAAACGCAATTAAGTGCCGCGACCGTACGCCAAATCTGAACGCGACCTCAAATTTAAAATAAACCGCAGATCTCGCGCCGACGCCGATGTAAAACAGTGAGCGGTTTTACGATCGGCTCCAGCAGGTACTTGCTTTCTCATATGCAGTGATTTTCTGTGTGTACTAACAGTAAAATACATGTACGAAATATATAGATATATGTATAAATGTGTTAACGGAACAATTTAACCTTTATCGCCATCAATAATCACAGGAAGGTAGAATTCAGGACGCAAGAACGGCAAACGCGAACCCCAATGCAATCATTCCGGCTCGTACGATTAGGCTAAGCAAACAAAGAATTGTGTGTTCGAGTCCGGTTATGCAATAACATAGCCTAATCATGATGTTTGTATACCACAGCGTGGGTTACCGTAATGGGCAATATTTTCTTTAATTTGTCTAAGGTATTAGGTGACATCCATAAAGTATGTCAAGCTTAGACATGGCGGGTGTGTGTGACGAAACTTTACATGGGATGGGAACATATTATAAAAAACACCACAGCTAACACCGATTGACAGCTAGCTGGTCAGTGCACTTTGCTAAATAATTTTTTTTTCAGTAACAGTTTTTTTTAATCAACTGTCTGCATCTAGTCCAGTCGGCAACGTAAATAGGCCATAAATCTACATTTTATATAATTGCCAAATACAATGCTTAAGTTTCTGTTTAAATATATTTATGTTCGTAATTGCAAAAACACGTGATATGCCAACATTGCAACATAGCCAAAGTAGACATAATGCAAATAACGTTCTCACTACGTTTACAAAATAAATAAATAAATTTAGGTTAATATAAATAGTAAGCCCGTATAACTACCTGTGTGGGCTTAATAAACATTAGATAGACATGTGTTACAATATGGTATATAGGTACGCTTAGCCATGCATAAGCCTAAGCTAAGCATTTGGGGTCCAATAAATAAATGTGTATTGCATTGTTATTGCGCCTCACTGCATCGCTGCAGATGAAAACAAGCAAGTCGTAGGTCTTTTTAAAAGTCAAACATGCATACAAGTAATTTATAATTAAACTTTCTTGATAAGCATGTGTTCCTAAAAGGTGTAGCTATTACTCTGTATAGTATTTGAATTACCATAACTATTTATGTACGAAATAAGTCGGCGTTTGTACTTACGTGAAATATCCATGTTTGGCGTTCATACGCAGATCCCGCGTAAACCTCCGATTGGATCGCAAAAGCGGTGACGTAGAACTGAATTAACTTTGCGGTTCGCGTATGTTTTTGACGTCAGGTTTGTGCTTATTGCGTTAGCTAATGGTGTCTAATAGTTATGTGTCGCTTACGTCAACCGAAAATATCGAAATTAGAGAACATCATAACCGGTCCCTTGCTCCCGCATAATAACCGGTCCCTTATACCAGTGCGCATGCGCTACTAGAAACGGAACCATTACACACTCGCATTTCAACCTGTTCAATACTTGTTTAGTTATTGTCATTTCACGCTTTCTCTTTAGTAAAGTGACTGAACAAATGGAACTCTGTTCTTATTTATAACTAAACAACTTGATGGCGCCTGTGAACGTTGAGTGTCCGATCGAGGATTGTGACTATACGGCTACGCACGCAGAGGCGGCAGTGGTGGCTGCTATGCTGAGTGTACACGCCACTGTGCACGTCGCAGTCCCCCGGGCGCTGGGCGCGAATGCGAAGATGAAGAAACTCAAGCGTCCTTCCGTAGCACTGGCCGGGACGGGCGAGGCCTGGTCATACTTCATAACCCGCTGGGGTGAGTACAAGACGGGTACTAAACTTGTTGGACCCGACATAGTCGCACAACTACTGGAATGCTGCGAGGAGGAGTTGAGAAAAGACCTCACTCGCGCAGCGGGCAAGAGCCTAATGAGCAGTGACGAAAAAGACGTCCTCACCGTCCGAGCGGAGAACACTATGGTAGCTCGGATAGCCCTGTCTAACATGCGGCAGGGACACGAGGAGCCCATCCGGTCGTTCTACGCCCGTATCAAGGGGCAGGCGGACACATGCAAGTACGAGATGAAGTGCACTAAGACGGAGTGCGATCAAGTCAACGACTTCACAGAAGAGATTATACGCAATGTGATTGCCCGCGGCATCGCAGACCAAGAGATACAACTTGATCTGCTCGGTGAAAAGAACCAGGACATGCCATTAAAGGACATGATTGAGTATATCGAGGCCAAGGAGTCTGGAAAACGCTCGGCATCGCGTCTACTCTACCCTCAGAACACGGATGCGATCAGCAGCTCGTATCGGCGGGGGAAACAGCAGAACGTCCGCAACAGGGGAGGAGCCAGGCCGGAGAAACCGAAAGCCAAGCCCAAAGGGGTGTGCATCTACTGCGGCGAGGTGGGTCACGGCAAGACGCCCCTGTGGCACACCAGACGCACCGAGTGCCCCGCGTATGGTAAAAAGTGCCAGAGGTGTGGCCGCCAGAATCACCTCGACAAGGCGTGCCTGAGCGGACGACCGACTAAGCCCCCATCTGAGGAGACAGACGAGCTGTATGACGAGCAAACGGCAGCCTTCGTCGAGCTATGCACGGTCACCATGGACAGCGCGGGCGACGGGTTACGCACACTCCCCCTCGCTCACCATCTGTACGATGATATGTGCGATAAATGGACGAAACGCGCGTCCAACCCGCAGCCGTACATCAACCTCACTCTTACCAACGAGCGCGAAGTTTACAAAGCGCTGGGTTTTGACCTCCTGAAACGCACCCGCGCAGTATCCCTGCCTGTCATGGCCGACACGGGCTGTCAGAGCTGCCTGATCGGCATTGGAGTCACCCAACAAATGGGCCTGAGTACCAAGGACTTCATACCCGTATCCATGACTATGAAGGCTGCGAACAACAAGGGAATTCGTATTCTCGGAGCTGTGGTGGTCAGATTTGCCGGTAACAGTGGCACTCGGAGATTGGAGACGCGCCAAATCGCGTACGTGACAGACACCTCGGCCGCATATTCCTCTCCCGCGCAGCTTGCGTGGACCTGGGCATGATATCGGACAAGTTCCCAACACTCGGGGAGGTCAACCTGGCGACCTCTGAATTGTGTGACTGCCCGCGACGTGCAGAGCCGCCGACCAAGCCGACCACACTCCCCATGCCGGCGACCGAGGCTAACAGAGAAACCTTACAGAAACACTTACTCAGAATATACGCTCAGAGCACTTTCAATACGTGCCCGCACCAGCCCTTACCGAGAATGACTGGCCCGCCGCTACGTCTTATACTCGATGAGGATGCGACGCCGGTTGCCCATCACACTCCCATCCCCGTGGCCATACACTGGCAAGACGAGGTAAAAGCAGGCCTTGACCAGGACGTTCGTCTCGGCGTGTTAGAGGAAGTACCCATCGGTACGCCGGTGACATGGTGTCACCGCATGGTAATCTGCGCGAAAAAGAACGGCAAGCCGCGACGCACCATCGACTTCCAGGCCTTGAACAAACATGCGTTCCGCGAAACCCACCACACCCAAACCCCGTTCCACCAGGCGAGACGCATACCTAACGGGAAACGCAAGACTGTATTCGACGCATGGAACGGCTACCACAGTGTCCCTCTATACGAGGACGACCGCCACAAGACGACCTTCATCACTCCATGGGGACGCTACCGGTACCTATCGGCTCCACAAGGGTATATAGCGTCAGGAGATGGTTATACACGACGATACGACGAGATCGTCGCGGACATTGGTGACAAGACCAAGTGCGTGGACGACACGCTACTATGGTCAGATACGATCGGGGAGAGCTACTTCCAGGCGGTCCAATGGCTGGATATATATGGCCGGAATGGAATCATCCTCAACCCGGAGAAGTTCGTCTTCAGCGCACCCACAGCGGACTTTGCAGGCTTCACGATCACCATGACTGACGTGCGACCATGCAGCCGCTACATGGAGGCGATCCGCGATTTCCCACAACCGCGTAACATCACCGACGTCAGATCGTGGTTCGGGCTGGTCAATCAAGTGGCCTAAGCGTTCAGCATGGCCGAACGAATGCATCCGTTCCGGAAGCTCCTGAAAAATGGAGAACGCTTCACGTGGTCCCCGGAGTTAGAGGACATATTCCGCGAGTCGAAGGACGTGATCGTTCAAGAAATCGAGCGCGGCGTCCGCATCTTTGACAAGACCAAGCCTACATGCATCGCCACAGACTGGTCGAAGGAGGGCATTGGATTCTGGCTATTTCAAAAGCACTGCCGATGCTCACCAATCAGACCCTTCCGCTGCAACGACGGGTGGAAAATAACCCTGGTCGGCAGGTTTACACACGCAGCAGAATCCAGATACGCGCCCATAGAGGGCGAGGCCCTCGCAGTTGCGGACGCCTTGGACAAGGCGCGCTACTTCGTGCTGGGTTGCGAGAACTTGATCGTAGCGGTAGACCATAAGCCGCTGCTGAAACTCCTTGCGGACAGAGCCCTTGACGACATACCTAACCCCCGCCTCAGGAACCTCAAGGAGAAGACCCTGCGTTATCGCTTCCGCATCACACATGTCCCAGGCATGAAGAACAAGGCGGCAGATGCCATATCACGTAGGCCGGTCGGAACATGAGACTTGGCGTGAGACACTCAAAGCAAGGGAGGAAGCCCTCCGTAAACGCCACATCCGCACAGCTGAAACCTGGGCGGAGCACACTAAACGCCTTCCACCACTCGCGGTAGGGGACTTAGTCCGCGTACAGAACCAGACAGGACCTCACCCCAACAAATGGGACAAGACGGGCAGTATCGTTGAGGTACGTCAGCACGACCAATACGCGATCAAGATTGACGGATCGGGCAGAGTCACACTTCGGAACAGGAAATTCCTGCGCAAGTTCAGCCCAGTTCACTACGACCGGCCGCCAACCCGATCGATCTATGACGACCTAGCAACCCGCGTCACCGTACCAACACCCGTCGTGACACCGCAACTACCTGACCTCGATAACGACCCTGCGACGCAGACGGGGCACACACCGCCACCGACACTGACGTCAGCGAGAACACCCAAGCGCAAGACACCGCCCGCTGCAGTCACGCCTGCAACCCCAGGACGAGACACACCGAGGCGCGCGATCCTCCAGACGCCACCACCAGCCCCAGAGACCCCGAGATCTCCACCCTCATCGGAGCCTGACGTGGAACCACCAGCACCAGCAATTGGTCAACGACGATCCACCAGAGCGACCAGCGTGCCTACCTGGCACAAGGACTACTCCATGGGATAGTCAATAAACATTTATCAGCCTTTATCCAGTAGCATAAAGACTCGGAGGGAGATAGAGAACATTATAACCGGTCCCTTGCTCCCGCATAATAACCGGTCCCTTATACCAGTGCGCATGCGCTACTAGAAACGGAACCATTACACACTCGCATTTCAACCTGTTCAATACTTTAGTTATTGTCATTTCACGCTTTCTCTTTAGTAAAGTGACTGAACAAATGGAACTCTGTTCTTATTTAGAAATCGGCTATTAAATCCTTATTTCGAAGTACGTGGATGATCGGCGCTAACTAACTGTGTGGTGTAATTTTTATTGCAAAAAAAACCCGATAATTATAAGCGAATTTAACGAAACAAGAAATGTGCTATTTTTCCAAACTCGATCTGTCGGAAAAAAAACTACCGACGCTGTTTTTTTCTTTTTCATAATCCAATCTATGGCAAGCAGGAAGAGGAATGGTGACAGAAGGCAACCTTGCCTCACTCCTGTCTTCACCGTAAATGAGTCTGAGTAATTCACCCCGCAGTACTCCTCTCCAGATTGTATACTAGACTGGGCATCTGTGGGACAGCCCTCTTGTGGTTAAGGTCGTACCTAACCAACAGAAAGCAGCCAGTTCTCATACAGGGGGCATCATCCAACTGTCAGCGTCTAGACTTTTCGAGTAATGTAGGGCTCTGTGCGGGGGCCTACACCGTTTTGTGTCTACCTGTACATCCTACCGCTGGGGGATATCATGCGCCGACACAACATTGATTTTCACATGTATGCAGATGACAGCCAACTGCTGCTCACAACTGAATAACAACAAAACGGAGTTTGTTTTGGTTGGAACTAACGGGAAGCTCGCCAAAGCAGCCGTGACAGGCATCTCCATTGGGGAGAGCATTATCCCAGCAATATTGAAAGCGAGGAATACTGGTGCAATTATTGACTCAAACTATGGACTGCAGGCACATGTCAACATGGCGTGTCGGTCAACTTACTATCATCTCCGAAGCATCGGGAAGATCAAAAATATCTGGATGCGAGTACGGCCCAGATAGCTACCCACGCCCTCGTCACGTCAAAATTGGACTACTTGAACGGATTGCTGCATGGCCTTTCCTGCATGCCAGCTGGCCAAATTGTAAAGAGGCAGAACACACCCGCGCGCATTGTTTCTCGTGTCCCTAAACAGTCTCACATCACAGCTGCCCCTCGCGCATTGCATTGGCTGTCTGTGAGGTATCGTGTGCTATTCAAATTGCTCACACTGACCTACAAGGCAATCCACGATGACGGCTCATTCTACATCAAAGACATGCTGATGCAGCACAATTCTAGAAGATCACTTCGGTCTGAAAGCAGGTTGCTACTGGATGTCAAAGACGCAATTGGGTAACAGAGCCTTCTGTGTGGCTGCACCCTCACTGTGGAACAACATACCCTTATCCATTCGCCAGGCTCCATCGACAGATGTACTCAAGACAATTAATTAAAGACGTACTTGTTTCGCAAGTCATTCTAGAATAGCTTTAATTATTTATGACATTTAATATAAAAGTTTTATTGCATTATTCATTGATAGTTTTGCATGTGTTTATTTTAGAGATACTTTGTAATTTATATATCTTAGACCTCTAGTTTTAATTTTCCATATTTTTTAATATAGAAATACACTAGTTTTGTTTTTTAATATGTATGAATTGCTTTATTGAATTTATAAAGCGCCTTTGAGCAGTTTAGGCTGAAAAGGGCGCTATATAAATATACATTATTATGGACAGTAGGTCACCAAACCGTTTAAAAGGTTGTCTGCGTGTAACACAAGCGTACGCCGGCTTGACATTTGAATACATTCGTCCATGGTGTTTGGCCAGAAGATCGTTTGAATGATTTTCAACACGTAACACAAGTATATGGCTTCACATATGTATGAAACTGTTTATGAACGTTAAGGTGACTTGACTGTTTGAATGACTTTCCACATGACGCACAAGTATATGGCTTCACATTTGTATGAATCCTTCCATGGTCAGTAAGGTGACTAGATCGTTTGAATGACTTTCCACATGTAATGCAAATGTATGGCTTCACATTTGTGTGAATCCTTTTATGATCAGTAAGGTGACTAGATCGTTTGAATGACTTTCCACACATTTCACAAGTGTGTGGCTTCACATTTGTATGAACTTTTTCATGACCATTAAGGTGACCTGACTGTTTGAAGGACTTTCCACATACACCACAAATGTACGGCTTCACATTTGTATGAATCCTTTCATGAGCATTAAGGTTAGTAGATGTTGAGAACGATTTTCCACATGTAACACAAGTGTACAGCTTCACATTTGTATGAACTTTTTCATGATCTTTAAGGTGATTTGACTGTTTGAATAACTTGCCACATATAACACAATTGTACGGCTTCACATTTGTATGAATTCTTTCATGAGCAGAAAGGTTAGAAGATGTTGTGAACGACTTTCCACATATAACACAAGTGAATGGCTTCACATTTGTATGAATCCTTTCATGAACAGTAAGATCACTAGGTCGTTTGAATGACTTTCCACACATAACACAAGTGTATGGCTTCACATATGTGTGAACTTTTTCATGATCAGTAAGGTGACCTGACTGTTTGAATGACTTTCCACATGTAACACAAGTGTACGGTTTCACATTTGTATGAATCCTTTCATGAACAGTAAGTTTAGAAGATGCTATGAACGACTTTCCACATGTAACGCAAGTGTGTGGCTTCACATATGTATGAATACTATGATGAAAGGCAAGGTTACGTGAATATTTAAATGACTTTCCACACGTAACACCGACGCGCGATCTGACACTAGTGGGCTTCTCATCAACCTCATCATCACTCTTATTGCAAGTTGATGTCCGATGTGTGTCTGATGTCAAGTCAGTCGACTCTACTTTGATTTCCTTCAGTACGCCCCCCTCACACACCACCCAATGTCTCGTCTCTCCACTGCTACTGTCTTCAGACTTAACCTTCTCTGACTTCACCTCGATGTCTGTATCATTCTCACTCCAACTCTTCTGCTGATTTGTGTTGTAGGGAGGCAGAATTCCTTCTTCAAACTCGGTCTCTGGCATCCGCATTTCAGACTTGACATATTTCAAACCGATGTCAGGAGAACACTTTGTAGAACGTTGACGCATCGCACTAATGTTTATCTTCAATTTCCGGCATGTGTCCACCAACTGAAATTAAAACAATACTAATGCAATTTTATTTAAAATTTATTTTAATGTAACAACCATAATAGATACAATGTTGAATGTAACAATATGAATAGGTGATGCAAACATACATACAAATATGTATAAAAGGTCGGCCGTTTACTTTACATCGTATTCTGGCAATAATTTACACAGCAAATTAATAATAAATTCTACAGAAGTGCCAAATAATAAGTTGACTTTGTCTTACCTTTGAGGCTTGATTTTGAGCAAACAATTGAATTGTCAATATTCAACAACTTAATAATATTGTGCATTTTGCATTTTTGGACGATAATAAGGATATTTACAATACCAGTTACACAATTAAATTATCTAAGTATACTATCGACACACATTCAGCTACATTACTTTGTTACAAAGTAGAACATATTAATTGTTATGTTCCATACCAATCAAATGTTGATAAACTTACTGTCTACAGAAACTACACACGTCAGTTTGACGTCGACTTTGAACATTGACCACTAGTAGCGCCATCTGTTGCATATTCTAATTATTGTAGTTTGTCTAAAAGCCACAAGATGGCAATAACACTGACGACTCGCGTCGATATCGGCCCTCGTCACGTTGATCTCGGCCAATGTCGATCTCGACCCATCTATTTAGTTGTTAATTGGGTAGCTGTATGGGGGTGGGGGTATGTGTACATATATATGTGTATTATGTATAAAGAAATTAAATGTTACAATTACACGGATGTTTACTTGTTTTTAATCTTTACCACGTTGACGTCGGCCCACGTGGATCTCGGCCCACCTATTTTAATGAGATTATTTGCATATCCGTTATGCTTCTAGTAAATTAATTGGAACTTATTTGATAGGCATTTAAAATTAGATGTGAAACGAAATTATTTTCAAATATGAAAAAACAAAGACCCTAGTTGTCAGCTTGGTACTCTTGCATTGTTTGGTTGAGTAGATCCTTTCAAGTTATGTGTCTAGTTTGTGTGCCGTACATTTGTGTTAAAGGAAATAACAACAAGGCATTAGCTAAAATCCGTTTTCCATGTGTACACAAAGATTAACATTGTATGTAACATTTGACAACATTAAAAAAATACAGAAAAATACGTTTGTAGACAAAATTCTATTTTAAACCCGTCTGTGTAGAGATTCCCGCAGAAAGTTGAAATTTAATGAGCTAGGCGATCACGTGGTATCGTGACGTCAATGCCGACTCGCGGCTTTGTTGACATCTATGCATCGCCATTGTTGTTCTCTCCATTCTCTTGTAACATCATGGCTAGTGGGAGTTTTGCAGAGTTTCAAGTGAAATCATACGATTTTGAGCCACTAGCGGGAACGGTTACAGCGGATGATTCGTCTAATTCCGCTCTTTCCGAGCGTTTCAGCGACGGTAGCGAAGAAGATGATGCGGAGTCGGACAGTCAACAAAGAACAAACGAGGGTGTAGCCGACATCATATTTACAGAAGAGATTGTACACAAGAAACTACAAAGTATTCATCCCAACAAGGCGCCAGGCCCAGACGGGTTGCACCCATGGGTATTGAAAGAGTGCAGCAAAACCCTTGCCAAGCCGATGTACTGGATATTTCGCCAATCATTAGACACTGGTCAAATCCCTACAGACTGGAAACAAGCCCTAGTCACACCAATTTTCAAGAAGGGGTCAAAAGAGAAGGCCGGAAACTACCGTCCAATCAGCCTAACATCCATACCCTGCAAGACTCTGGAAGCAATCGTCAGAGAAACCATGATCAAGTTTCTCAAGGAACATAGCATCATCAACGATAACCAGCATGGGTTTCTTGAAGGAAAGTCCTGTTTGACCAACCTACTAGAGACCTTTGAGGAATGGACACGAACACTGGACGAGGGATACGGACTGGACGTCATATACATGGACTACAAGAAAGCGTTTGACACAGTTCCTCACTACAGACTGGTAAAGAAGCTAGAAGCCTACGGCATTCGAGGCAAAGTGGTTCGATGGCTGGAAACTTTCCTGACTAATAGAACCCAGCAGGTGGTACTCAACGGAACTAAGTCAGAGTGGGCCCCCGTCACAAGTGGAGTTCCGCAGGGATCTGTCATAGGACCGCTTCTTTTTATTCTCTACGTGAATGACATCCCAGACCTGGTTCACTGCAGAATCAAGATGTTTGCCGATGACACGAAGCTGTACACAACGATCCGTAACCAGGAAGACCAAGACCAACTGCAAACTGACATTGACACCCTGGAAGACTGGAGTAAAGAGTGGTTGCCACAATTCAACCCTGAGAAATGCAAGTTAATGCAAGTGGGGAAACCACCACACAATACGTACACCATGACTCACCAGACTGGAGCCAGAGTGAACCTCGAGACAACAAAAGAGGAAAAGGACGTTGGTGTGTGGGTAACCACTAACCTAAAACCAACAGTGCAATGCCAGAAAGCAGCAAAGAAAGCCATGCAAGCTCTTGGCATGATAAAGAGAACTTTTAAGCACATTACCAAAAATTCATTTGTGACACTCTACCGGGCATACGTCCGTCCACACCTCGAGTTTTGTGTACAAGCATGGTGCCCATATCTGGCAAAGGACATCGACATCCTCGAAAAGGTACAGCGAAGAGCAACAAAGCTGGTTACTAGCATAGCAAAGCTCACATATGAACAGCGATTACAACAACTGAAACTACAATCGTTGTATTACCGACGTCAGAGAGGCGACCTTATTGAAACGTACAAAATACTTAACGGAATCGACAAAGTTGAAGCTGATCAATTCTTCCAGGAGAGGGACAGTACAGCAACACGAGGACACACGAGAAAGCTTTTCAAGCAAAGAACAAGACTGCTGGCCAGACAGAATTACTTCTCAGTTAGAGCCGTGGATCAATGGAACAGGCTCCCACAACATGTGGTAGATGCCAAGACCGTCACACAGTTTAAGGCTAGACTCGACAAGCACTGGAATAGCCTAGGATATGGGCACCAACAAAGGCCAATGGCCTAAATCAGCCCATTAACCTGTAAGTGTAAGTGTAAGTCACATGACAATGTATGTTCGCTCATGCAACACCGACTGGTAAGCTTCAACTTCATTATAATGACACATATGGTGTGAAAACTGTCGACAACAACAATTATATCGTTTTAGTACGACGTTATATTATAAAATGCGGTGTCAAAGCTGTACAGAGTTAGCTAGAGGTTGTAGCTAAGTAGGTCATCGGACGAAGTAATTGTAAACAGACTTGTCAAAGACAAACTTCACAAAGTTACGAACCGTCGAACGTCGTAAGCATGGTTGTCTGGTTTATGCGGATCGAGTTTAGGACGTTATAGCTACTTACGATATCACCCCTCTGGACAAAACCCACACTTTTTTAGTTGGACAGTTGTTTGCGAGATTACCATAATATCATGACATATATAATGACAGCTCTAGATTATGTCATTTATGTGGAACAATAATTTTATTACTCTTGAGTCTGACACATAACAATATAGCTACTATATAATCAAAATAAACTAAAATAAACATTAAAACAACATGCAGAACAATTGAATAATTATGGTAATGGGTTATAGCCTGAACGGTTATGTCCTAGACCTAGGCCCTAGGGGTTTAGTGTAACCTTAGGGGTCTTATATGTGAGATGCTACCAGTGGGTATATATGTGCCCTACGACTATGTCCATAAAAATCATAAGGACATACCATTTTCAATCACATTTTTTGTGTGACATATTTATTACAAATCCATCAAGCAAGTTTCAGAACACAGTTTTACTGGGTTGAATCATTACAAATTCATCAAGCAAGTTTCATAACACAGTGTTACTGGGATGAATCATTCCAAATGTTGGTAACTGTGTAAACCTGGTAACACAATGTGAATCACCACACGGTGCACAGACAATGGTTATAAGCCAAACAACACCCATGGGAATACTTCCCCTGCAGGCAGATGAGAATATGGCTTCAGCAAATACCCATTGATAAACAAGTTATCTAGTCCATTTTGTTGATCACTTTACCTATGACATGCTAATAAATAGCATAGCTTCACATCTACAGACCAATTATTATCTTTACAGGGCAACTTCCCATTGAGCCGAGAAACTGCTGCACTACGACATTGGTTTGGCCAGTGCAGTTTCGGCAACGTGCGAAAAGATGACGAAGTGAAGACTCTGCCACCAAGAAGTACCTCTCCCTGGAAGGGCAGCAATCTTTCCTCAAGGGAGTCTTGTTTGTAACACCCTCCTCTGTGTCAGTGTACTGGTCGACATGGTTATCGCTGTCACTGTTGCTGCTGTCACGACTAGTCGACTCATTGTCAGAGCAAACATACTCTGGATCTGCAGCAGATGTCACTTCCTCCCCGTTTTAGTCACTCGAGTCACTAATCGGACCAGTCAACAAACTGCATTGCACACTCGTTGACCTCACTGCTGATGTCACCTGCACAGCAACCTGCTCTGATGCACAGACTGCTTGCACTCTTCTCGTGCGAGTTGATGGCCTGATGTCAACCTGAAAGCATTTGCTGCTCCTTTTTGGAGTGGAAGCTGTGACTGACTCAGGTGTGGAATCCTCTGTATCACAGGAATCCGTACGAGAGCTGTCATATTCAGTTGCTGTATCTTCAGATGACCCATTCTTGGTCGACGGTGGACTATCTCGAGCTGCTGCCAGAATGTCAGCAAATAACTGAAATAACAAATGACCCTTATAGAATTTGCAAAAAAATAAATTGTTGTAGGTTTCTGACAAAAGCAAACAAAATCCTGTCTTTTACCATCTTGTCAGAAAGGAGTACATCCATTTGTCTAGTCATTTGCCCAGCTTCCAAGTGTGAACAGACTGCCTAGCTGTGAAAAATACTAATTAATAAATTTATTTCAAGTTGCAAGGTATGTATTGTTTATTCTATGATAAAAACATCATAAATAATTGATATCACGCTTACAGAATCTACACAGAGACATAGTTACTTTTGTTATGTTACACTTTTATGCAAACAATTACCTGGAAGATGTGACAATATATTACTTGTGAACATTTTATTTTTGGTTATAACTAATCATCTATTAAATATACAATAGATAGGTTTGCAACTTGCATTGCATTTATTGTTATTGTTTCACAACAAATGACCATTTTCACACTTGGTAGCTGGGCAACAACCCACATCCAAATGTGAACATATTTATTATTTGATAAATTTACTTGATTTTTTTAATAACATTAAGTTAAAAATCAAATAAATTAATTAATGACATTTTGTAACATCATTACTAGAATCCTTATCCATTGATATAATTACTATCATAACAATATGTGACTGCAGACATGAACAATCCTGCAATACTCAATTTTATAGTCACAATAGGAAGCCTGCTCCAGGAGTGGTGTAATAATAATAATACCTATTAGTAACAATAAGTTGAACAAAGCACAATATAATAACAGAAACAATGTAATAGTAACTGGCATATAATACATATACATGTTTATTAATATATGTCGCATCAAAATAGAAATTGAATTATGCTTTCTGTATCCTATTGAACTAGTTTATCCAGGTTTTATGATTGCCAACATCCATCCCATGAATAATGTGGGAGCCGAATAATGGTCCTTGGTACATTTCTGAGCTTCTGTTTAAAAAAACATCATGACTTGTGCCAGTAATTACCAATGCACCAAGCAGTAAGGTGTAATTACACTGATTGCAATCTATTAAATTGCAGTGACATTTCTTTTGTCTTCCATTCATTCATGTTATACAGACATAAAATGAAAAATATGTTCTATCTGTAAACGTTGTTAGTAGATAATACAAGATACAATAGTTATATTTTTGTTCTAAATATTTATCTTGGTACATACTGTAGTTCCGATTCAAAATGTAATGATAATACCTTCAAATGTAATAGTATATATTGCATGATGTACATTGTCTTCGATATTCAACTGTAATAAAATGGAAACTAGGCAATAGCAATATATGACACTGTAATGTAATTCACCATAGGCCTGTGCACTGGAGTTATGAAAATACAAATCAATAAATTACTATTGAAATATTAAAAATTCTATAGTAACAAATGTAACAGTACTTGTATGTTACAATAGTGTGTGTTATGAAAGCTGCATCTACTGTAAGAATTATATTTATTTAAAACATTACTTTTGAAAACTTAACATAATAGATTATTAACTCAATGAATACATACTGTAATCTACAGGGTGTTCAATGTGGTAACCATTCAATATTAATAATAATTAATCACATCTACCTGCAAGGTTTACCAATTGCAATGGTGATCAGGGTGATGTTAGGCATGGGTTAATTGCATGGGTTAATTATAGTAATAATAAGTATGTGACATGTCACATCCATGTTACCCAGTTCCTGCCATTTCCACCTAGCATGCTTTAATTACCAGTAGATCAGGTTCAGATAACTATTTTAACTGGAGGGAGAATGCAGTGGGCCAGCTGGAGGTGGCTGGTGTATTTGTTATTCATAGCAGGAAACACCTACAAAGTGCAATGTCAACTGGTAATTAATTAGATTTGATCTTTGATCAGTTGACTCAGGCAAACACTACACTTAGTTCCTCAGTCAAGTGGAGGAGTCACAACAAAGGAGTCCAATTAGCTGGATTAGCAGACAGGTGCCAAACACTGTAATAAACTGTTTCTACAGAGAATACTGATGGGGGATAATTCTTCAGCAAGTCATTGATGACATAAGACTTTAGTGAGTCATGTGTCAGAGGAGGAGATTGCCAGCAACTGGTTCCAACTATGAGAGTGAGACAGACCACTTCCTAATTTTATAATTTTTGTTTTAAATATCTAACTTATGCATGGTACTTTATGTGTACATACATTTGATGTTGATCAAAATGCATGGCACTTTCATAAAGTCCAAGTATTGTCATTTAAAAAACAACAAATGTTATGTATGAAAAATAATAATAAATTTATGCAAATTCAACGTTAAATACATTTGAAAATATAATTATTCTTCCATCTGCAAATTCACATTGCAATGTTCTACATCCAAGTATTGCTTCTTACGGTTTAAAAAACTTATTATAACAGACTAACCTGACTCGGCAACGAGTATAATTAAAATAATTATTTCTTATTTGCATGTAAAAGTAAATAGATTAATTAAATGCATAACTAACAAATTAGCATCAATTAATTTGCTGACGTTTTTGTTTTATTGCCTTACATTCCTGTAACCATGATAATGATAAAAACAGTCACCTGAATCGATTTGATTACACTATCAAATTTTCCATAAAACTGAGTATATGTAGATTTATTATAGTAGTATCGTGCATAACTACAACATTTAGAATATAAGATACTTAGGAAGAGTTCCGTGATATGATTGGAACCAATGGGATACAATGACAATAAGTTGAATAACTTATTTTGACACTTGACACGCACGAGACCGTCCAGTCCAGGCATTATACTAGACCTACAGAATAATAATAGTAGATATAACATGTAAGAATTACCTTGATTCGTTGCCGCTTTCGGTAAGCAGACCTCGTAAATTCACCACTCGTCGAAGGAACCTGGTACCCCAAAGAAGCCGTGGGTGTAGTTGCTGAGCCGGCTGTAGTGACAGCGGCAGCGGAGCCTGCAGCGGCGACTGCGGCACTGGAACAACGCTTGCGAGACCTGCCTGCCTTCGACTCGGGCAAAGCGGCCGTCGATCCTGCCCGTGCCGACGCCTGTCTTCTGCGGATTGACGGCATCAATGCAGCTTCTACTGCCGGGAATATTGTTGGGACTGCATCGCTTTTCAACGATATTCGAGCACCAGGATATCCAAGGGTTGTCAACATCTCCGGATCGCGATCAAAACAGCTTTTCTCAAAATGAGCGGAGCAAAGCCGGCTGTGTTTCGTCGGCTTGAAGTTTGCTCGCTTGATTTTTGCGATCCATTTCTTCAATAAAACTGGATCCGTAGGGAACCGAAAAAAATGGTGTGTTGCTCTATGTTTAGAAGAGTTTGCATTACAACCGAATGCCGCACACTGAACCATGATGATATTCGCATTACACAGCCACCTCTGCTGTCATATTGCTGAGAATGAATGTAAACAAGCGATCGCTGTATCGGCAGAGTCAACTCTGACGTCACATCTCGGCATCCCGAAAAGCGCGCCAAAAATATGCATATTCGAAAATGTCCGGATGTACAGCATAAAATGTGGAATTTCTAATTCTTCGATTTTGGGGGATTTTTTTGGCTTGGTGGACATGGAAATATATAGCAGGATCTAATTTAATATGAATTCAAGCAATATATGTTTTTATTCCCTTTAAGGCAATATATATATATATATATTATATAGTATATATATATATATACTATATATATACTATATATTTATATACATATAAATATATAGTATATATATATACTATATATAGTTTGCTTGCTGTTCTGGCTTTGTTTCATTGAGCAGATACGTTGTTTCTCTTTTATTTGTGTGTGGTAACAACGTGTGGACTCGGTAGAGGCATTAGTAATCGGCTCACTGCTCTAGCGTTATTTCATTGAGCAGATGTGTTTGTATTATTTGTCTTTGCATGCAAATGAGTTCTTTTAAACATATATCCAATACTTGAATTTTTTTCTTGTAGAGGCTTTCGTCAGCGTAGCACACCAACCAAATCCACAAGTTCACAACAATGGGGGATACAGGACTGGGGGATACAAGACTGCCACACTTATGCTGGTAAATTTATCCTCCAAATCTAAAATACCCGGTATGTAATCCGGAAGACAAATTTTAACAGCTCCATATATAATTATATAGCTTAGTGCAGGATCCATTAATTAGTTGTCCACATGTTTTTAATATCATAAAATGGGTTGACCCCCAAAGCCAAGATGTTATATAACCAAACAAACCTTTATGGAGGCCCCCATAAAACAATATAAGACAACTGCCCTGTCTGCGCAGCTCTAAAATTCTTTATTCCCTCGTACATACCTTGGATGTCTCCAGTGTCGGATGACAACTGAATACTGTTGCAGAGACTTTGCCAATAGTCATTGGCGCATTTCCTAGCTGTCCTTTGCATTGTAGATCTTGCTGTTCTGAAAGTAGCAAGTGTGGCTGCATTGGGGTTCTTGTGGTTCAATAGTGCTGTGTGGGTCTCAAACCAGTCTGTGCTGCTTTTTCTCTGTTTGCCAAAAGTTGTCAAAGCGGCTTTGTATAATCTATGCTGTCTCTGATGTGTGACCATTTGGCTTGCATATCTCCTCTTGGTGTGCGATGCAGAGCCTGTTCAAGGGAATTTAGGTACCTTTCAGTTAGAAATATGACATAGGATTTTTTTTCAATATCCTGTAGAATTCTATAGAAAACTATTTTTATTTATATAATTCTGTAGAATATTCTATAGAAGCCTGAGATGATTTGTGAAATTATTTAAGTTTTGTTATTTGTGTAACTTATTGAACTTATTTTAACTTACTTATTTATTTATTTAACCGATATAACGTTTTATTTCTATTTTATACTGCATGTACCTTTGTTTTATTTGTTTTCATATGCTGCTGCTACACTCCAAATGAATTTCCCTCTCAAAAGTATTGTGATCGTGATTGATTTGATTGATTGATTGATTGATTGGTTGATTGATTAAGTGCTGACGTTGCGACGAAAGAACTCATTGATTGATTGATAGATAATTCTTATTTTCATTTGGCAACATGCTTAGTTTACACAATTTTCGATGGCCGAGTCAATCTTTACACCAATCACACAACACATTAACATATGTACAGTGGATTAAAATGTTAATAATATAAAAATAAATATATAAAATATATAAATAAAATCATAACATACGCGAGACAGATAAAATAAAGTACAATTAAAATGGTGGTGTAACACCTTGAATGTCAAGTGGTAATTGATTCCATAGTTTCAGACCGGACACATTGAAACTGCGTTGACCGTAGACATGCAGTTCTGGTTTTAGGTGGTTTGGGCTGATTTCTGGATTTACAGGAGTGATTATTTGATGCAAACATATCACACAGATATTGTGGTGCTAGACCATTCACACACTAGTACATAAAACACATTTATGCGGGACAACACTACCAAATAAAGTTGTGACTCCGTGACTCGGAAACGTGGCTTGTTTGCTGATAACACAAGTCAGATGTATGTTTGTATAAGAGCTTAATAGTAAGCCAACTCTTTATGTATAACTAGATTACATAACTACAATAATATACAATGTCGATACCTAGTTATACATGTCATAACAAATACACAACACTGACAGCAAAGGTGGGGGAACCAACCACATCAGGCCAATTCTGTAATAATTAATTTGCATAACCTTTTTGAAAACAAAATGCTATAAAAGAAATTATTGCTGGTGTTTTTGCTGGAAACCTGTGTGTGAGGTGAAGTTCAGATTGGCAGAACTGGTGAAACATTGTAACACTTTTTTGATAAGCCTGTGTGGTGAGGTCAGACAAGGAAGCATCTAAGAAATGTTGAACGACAGTTACCAAGGCAGGAGATCCGACGGGATGACCGACGGCACTGGCTCGAGGCCATACTGCCTGCACAGTTCTGGCGTGTCCTGAAACCGAGACAGCGCATCAGCGATTCTATTCTGTTTACCTGGGACATGTTTTGCTCTTAAAATCAAGTTGTTTTTCATGAGTGCTACAGTCAACTTACGGATAAGTGACATCAGTTGTTTGTCTTTACTCGTTTGGTTGTTGATAACATGTGCCACTGCTTCATTGTCACAGCACAAGCAGTCTCCTATCTTTCAGAACATGCGGCCACAAGTACAAGGCAAGTACGATAGGAAATAATTCCTTTACGGCAATATTGAAGTTCTGCCATGACAAAGGCCAATGACCTTGAAACCACTGGCTTTCCAATAGACCAGCAAAACCCAAACCTGAAGCGTCTGTGAATAATTCAAGCTTTTCTGAAGACAGCCACTGATCATTAATGAGAAGTGATGACCCATTAAAGTTATCCAGAAAATAGACCACGCAGCTAAGTCTAGCCGTGCCTCCTTACCCAGGCGTATGTGAAAATTAGGCTTAACTTTGCCCTGGGTTAAGTCATGCAACCTTCGGAGAAATGGTCTGCCGGAAATTATTACTTTACAACAGAATTGTAAAGTTCCAAGGAGACTTTGTAGTTCTCGCAAGGTAACCTTTTTACGGTGACTAAAGGACTTGACTAACTTACTCGCTGCTTCAAGTTTGTCCTGTGGGAGCCTAGCCTCCATTTTTACAGTGTCAACTTCTATACCATGAACAACCACACAAGTAGATGGCAACACAGTTTTGTTATGCTTGATCGGAATTGACAACCAATTAGCCACAAAGAAAAATTGCTGCAGATAGAAGTTGCAAATCGACTGAGATGGCGAGAGAAAAATGTAATCGTCCAGGATGTGAGACATATGCATAACGTGAAAATTTGTTTGTAGAATCCACTGCAAGGCACAGCTAAATTGTTCAAACAATTTGCACGAAGTGGAGCAACCCATTGGAAGGCATTTATCATAATAATATTGACAATCAAATGAAAAACCAAGCAGATGATAATCTCTAGGATGAACCGGAATAATCCGAAATGCAGATTCAATATCAGCTTTGGCAATAAAACAACCACGACCCACTGATGTCAGCAATGAAACAAAGTAGTCATAATCCTCATATGTTACAGAACAACACTCTTTTGGGATTCCAAAATTAACTGAATTTCCCTTTGGAAATGATAAGTCGTGAATTATCCGAAACTTGCCTTTCTCCGCCTTTGGAATAAGCCCTAATGGTGATATAACCAAGTTAAAAATTGGGATTAATTCGAAGGGGCCTGCAATACGACCTAAAGTACATTCTTTCATAATCATGTCCCTTGCCACTGAAAGGTTTGCTAGGAGAAATGGGTGGTTGTATGGTACTGTCCTATGGCTTAGATCGCATTGAAAAGAAAGTGGAAATCCATGGGTAAATCCTTGGCAAATTTCCTCCGTCAAGGCTGGTTCATACCTACTTTCTTGTAGGAGCTGCCATAGCCGGGCGGCGTGGATTGGTGTTGGGAGGTTGGATGCCGGTGAAAGCAGGCCGTTTGAAGGGGGAGGCAGGGCAATGGAAGGGGGTGGCAGGGCGTTTGAATGGGATGGCCGAACGACTACCATGGCACTGTGACACTGCATGCTGTCCATTGCAAGATGGGCATCGGTGTGCGAAGGTACATTTCTGAATGGTGCAACGCCCATCACTGCAGTAGGCGAAGCAGTAGCCGGTGGGAAAGGGCTGTCGTCTGGCTATGGGCTGTCTCCACTGGGGAAAGGGACGACTCTGATTTCCTATGATCTTGCTAGCCGAATGGAGGAGTTCCTGATGTAACGTACACCACGGCATGGTGAAGTGTGCCCTCAACTTCCTAAAGTCCCTGTCATATGTAAGAAAAACCTTGGGGGGTGAATTGGAAGCCATGGTCCGGATGATCTGCATGTATTTCATGATAGCCTGTGTCTCTAATGGGCAGTGTTGTGTATATATGGCCATGAAAATGAGAAAAGCATCTGACCACTGCTCGATGTTAGAAATTTTCTTTATGACCTGCGACCGAGGCTGATCAAAGGTGAGATTGGTAGACATATACACCCTGTATGTTGTTTCATGCGCTGCGTCACTAATTAGTGAAGCCAAATCAATATATTGGTTGGACCAAATTCTGTCTTTAATCTTTTGGTCCACCAGGCTACCAAGCGGTACTGCTGCCAATGCCCTCATGTTAGAGGGGTATTGGGGTAATTCCTCACATAGCTCACCCATGCTCGACTCAGTGACCATTGCCGCTGACCCAGTCGCTGCTGCTGACCCGGCTGCTGCTGGTGTTGCTAATGCAGCTGCCACTGGGGCCGCTTCCCTCGCTACCTGAGAGGATGCAACCATCACCATGACCGCCTCCCGAATTGATTCCACCTGTTCCTGCATAGAACGCATCTGGTCACGTAGGATGCCAATATCGCCAGTTGGAGGAGGTGCTGACAACACTGGGGCTGGTGGAACCATCGCCATGGCTGTGGATGTCCTTTCCTCGGGCCAGTCCCCATCAACCGTCCTGGCTCGTTTGCGAGGAGGTCCCACGACTGTCTCGCGATAACGAGCTGGCGCTTTTGTAGAACGTTTACGTTTTGGAGGTATTCTGAAACATTGAGAAAGGAAAGCCGGGCAGACACTGGGTGATATATTATAATGAACATTATAATGAACCCATACCGCTAGGTAAATTCATACTAGCTAATATGGAAGCAGGCCAAAGTAGGAACGAAACACAAATATACAAACGTTACACACTGTAATTGCATTAATATGTACTGCCACCAACAGTATGTTCTGTACCATAAAACCAAAACCAGGATAGTCATAAAAGCGTATGGGTAATAATGCCAACCTCTGTAACTAAGGAATTGCAACGGAACAAATAATTACAAAGCCATCGAGGGTATCCCAAGAATGGCAGAACAGTTACACAGCCACCAAGGGCACACAGCCAGAATGGCAAAACATGTACACGGCCGCCAGAGGCACAGCCATAATGGCAGAACATTTACACGGCCACCAAGGGCACACAGCCAGAATGGCATAACATTTACACGGCCCCCAAGGGCACAGCCATAATTAATGGCAGAACATTTACACGGCCCATAAGGGCACAGCCAGTGGCAGAACATATACACGGCCCCCAAGGGCACAGCCATAATGGCAGAACATTTACACGGCCCACAAGGGCACAGCCAGTGGCAGAACATTTACACGGCCCACAAGGCACAGCCATAATGGCAGAACATTTACACGGCCCACAAGGGCACAGCCATAATGGCAGAACATGTACACGGCTCACAAGGGCACAGCCCTAGGCCTAGTGGCAGAACATTTACACGGCCACACCATCAAAAATTCGTTAAGCAGTAATAAATCCAAACCAATTGTCAGAAATTGTCAAACTTTATTTGTCCCAAAAAAACACCTCCGGCATTAACAACTTTACAACTTATTCGCCGCGGCAACAACTGCCCCTCGAACACTGTTGAAATATTTTCTATTTCCCGCGTCATTAAATTGTACACCATCAAGTAGGTACTGCTTCCAGTCAGACCACACGCCACGATGCGACCAGAAATCAACAGTGTCAAAACATTTGGTGGCCTCGTGCATATACTTATTATATAGAAAAACCATGGTGTTAAAATCGGCATCCACTGGAGAAACAGATGCGATAGCATCACGATACAACATCTGCGAGATTACAACGCGACGGACCCCTGCCATCACAGTTAAATACGTTGCGAAAGCCAACACTTTATCGCCAACTTCAATATGTCCACAATTCATTAAATCGTTCGTCCCAATTTCGATGAAAACTACACCCCTACTGGCATTTAAAATATCATGCGTCAGTTTGTATAGTTGCTGCACTTTCAAATCCCCTCTCGAAATGAAGGTAGCATGATAACTCTCATCCAAAGCGAGGTTCATGGACCGATGCGTCAGCGCGAAAGCCGCAAGGCGGCGAACAAAGGAATGGCCAACAATAGCAATGTTTATCGTTTCCATCACTGCGATCGCAAGTGCAATTAAATAGACAACCGGTCAAAAGGAATCACGACGATAGCGTCTAACAAACAGAATAAAAATGTAGCGTCAACACCAACCCCGTAGCAGTATTTTTGAAAAACAAACTTCAAAAATCGAGAGCGAATATACCTTTTCAATTATGGAAATTCAGAGAGAGAGGCTGAGATTGGAGAATTGTCTCATGTTTCCGTCAGCCTCATAATTTTTTGAGCTTACCGTATATTCAAGAATAGAAACATTGGTTTTGTTGCCCACATAAATGCCGTTTGAATTTCATTCAAAAGGTGTTTTTATGCAAATCCCTTCTTTGTTGAAGTGACAACCACCCTAGTGTTTTGAACGTAGTGTTTCTGTTTTGACTAGGACTGGACCCAGATGTGAGTCTAGCAGCTCTGGTCTGTAGTTTCTGTAACGTCGCTTTAGTTATTATTAATTGAGGCTGAGTCACAGATTACATCTCCGTAATCGAAGTGTAGTTGAACTATTGCATTATAAAATAACCTCACTCCCCACTTCATGTGGCATTCCCCAGGGTTCCGTTCTTGGGCCTTTGCTTTTCACTCTCTACCCTACGCCACTCAGCTCTGTAATCCAAAGTCATAACTTGGATCAGCACCTTTACGCAGATGACACACAGATCTACATTTCCTTGGCCATGCCCGATACAAGTCACTCTCTAAACCGACTCAAAGATTGTCTCCAAGATGTTTCTTCATGGTTGACCGATAGCAAATTAAAGTTAAATGCAGACAAAACTGAATTCCTCACCATTGGTACTCCAATGCAACGAGGTAAACTTAATGACTTTTTTCCAACATGCATCCTGAGTCAAAATATCACACCAGCAGCATCAGTACGGAATCTAGGAGTGACCTTTGATTGCGACTTCAATTTCAGACAACACATATCCCAAACGTGCCGTTGCTGTTTTTATCATATCCGTGATCTTCGCCGCATTCGCCGACATATGTCGCTTTCTGTCGCTAAGACTATCGCAACAGCTCTTGTTAGCAGCATATTAGATTGTTGCAATTCCCTCCTTTATAATATTGCTAACAAGGATATTGCAAAACTACAACGCGTCCAAAATTGTTTAGCAAGGGTAGTCGCACAATCTCCTCAATTCTCCCGCTCGATGCCACTTCAAAAATCATTGCATTGGCTCCACGTGCGATATCGCATTATCTTTAAGATCTGCACAATCACATACCAAGCCCTTTCATCCAAACAACCTAGTTATTTACACTCAATGCTCACACCAGCTAGACAAGCCAGACAACTTCGGTCGTCTAGTTCGAAGTTGCTATATGTTCCTAGAGCTAAGACAAAGGCTGGAACTCGCGCTTTTTCAGTTGCCGCGCCAACTATATGGAATTCGCTTCCCGTTAATATTAAATCAGCAGAAAATATTGTTACATTTCGTCGTCACCTGAAAACCTATCTTTTCAATATTGCCTAGCTTCCTAGCACATCCATCCATTTGTTGACGACTTTCGCCTATCACACGAATACGAGAATGCTCAATCCTTTGGTTTTGGTGCGCCACTGAGCTCGGATTGCCTGAGGATATTGGCGCGTAAGAAGTTATGTATTATTATTAAAATGGTTTCAGAAAGTCAACTGGTACTATTTTATGAAGAGATGTTAGGATTTTTGGATGAAATTTGCGGAACTGTGCTATTAATATGGTCGTCCCGTTTCAGGTTTGAGTCAGTATATATATACCGAAGTACTTGGCTACTGATACATGTTTGAATGGTTCATTGTTGATATGAATTCTAACATCAGCCATCTTGGCAATGGACTGATGAGTGCCAATTAGCATAAATTGACATTTATATACATTAAGACTAAGTTTGTAAGTATCAAAATAATGTTTGATTTCGCCTAAATAAAAAGGAGTAGCCTAGAGAAACCGCGGTAGGCCCCTGTAAGGATACACGTTTGAATAAGATTTGCAGTGAGTAATAACATGGTTCGAACCAATTTTTCGTCGGGAGCGTACAGTATTTAATTTTTAGTCATATAGGGAGCATACCTTATTTCGTCACAGCCCCTGTGCGAGTTATATTCAGTTCACTTCATGCGGTCAAACAGCTTGGACGTGAATACATTGCCGGAAGTGACCCTACCAGTCGAACGAGGATTTCGGGGTTGTTACATGACGTCATAGTACGTGAAAATGGCGCTGGAATAAGAAACGCAACGTCCTCTTGATAGATGCTTTCTTCTTTATGTTCTTTCCTATTACTGTGTTTATTTCACGCTATACATATTGTAACTCGAAGTACGAGCCCGGCGAATATGCTACCAAGACGCTATCACTTTTAGGTGAGCAGTTGAAGGGAAACGCCATTTCTTTGGTAGGGATCGCGATGACTAGGTCCAGTCACTTTGATTTCGCTATTTTAAACTACTTGAGCGTTGCCGTCACCATGCATCTTGGTACGTTGTCGCAGACGGGGTAAGACCACATTAAGGATTCGTCCGCCATTATCGACCAAAAGAATGCCCTTGAAAATACCGTTTTGGTGTCATGTGTGAATATTTTTCGAGCACTTTGGCATGGCACATGTCAGTCCAGTGAATACTGAATGTACTACTGCATTAGATCTTTCACGAGGTAGCAATAAACATACGCTAGTCGCTCGCGTATTCGCGCAGTGGCTATTTTGCAGAACGCACCAATATTTCAAAATCCGTCACCAGATTGGGGCGACATTGAGGGGTGTCAGGTTTGGGTGGATTTTTCTGAAAACTGAGGTATGAGAATTTTACGAGTTTTCCACAGCACTTGTGTCAATGGAGGTTAAATATGCTGTGAAATTTTCAAGAAAATTGTATGTCAAATTTAGCAGGAAATGAAGGAAACGTTATAATGGCCGCCTATGTAAAATTAAAATGTGGTCTTACCCCAGACACATATAGGTATTCAGAAATATCAGTGCCATGACACTATTTTCATCGCTCATCCATCTATTTCTACAAGCTTTCTTAGTGCACAGGTACCATCAATCTTCCCTCTTACATTTCCCATCCCTGTTGTGCCTTGTTTAATTCCTGTTACTTTCGTAACACAAAACCATCACTGGCAATGTCGTATGACGACTATGAAGTGTGATGCCTCGATACTTCCACAAGCTTGGACGGGTGTTTCTTGACATGTGGTATTAAGCATAAACGAGGCTAATAAGCAAGTATACGTACACGCAATAATGTAAGTACGTATTTAAAGTCAAAAAGTTATTAAGTAAATGTGTACGTAAGTAAAACATGTACAGGTCTAGTAAGTAGGGGCTTACGTAGACCCATCATTAAGTAAGTACGGCAGTAAGTATGTAAGTACCCAGGCCCGTAGCTTTTTATGAACCCCCTTTCTCCAAAATGTGAACCCCCCTCAAAATTGCATCTTTAAATGTGAACCACTAATTGTATTCCATGTTTCTCAAAAGCGTTAACCCCCCTCCTAAAAGCTGCTGGATAGTGTTCAAGCATTACAAGGAATGCCAAGAAAGCCTGATTTGTGCAGATGATAAAGGGAGAACCGTTATCTATTAAGTGATCATCACTGAATGTATGGGAGCCTGGCTGAGGGGTCTGTCCCCAATGGCATGTGCGAAAAGGGCAGTCACTAGAGGAATGTGTGTCAAAGGACCATATTGCATCCAATTAGCCATGCAGAAGGACCTCACACTATCGCAGGGTCTCCTGTAATGAAAACGCATGGTGTAACAAATACACCAAAAGCCACTTTTACAACAAACGTAAAATTATAAGTCCTAATTGTAGTCACTCAGAGGTGACAGATGCAGACAGAATACTGGTGAATGACCGGGATGACGATGATTTAACAATTATGAGCACATAGATTAAGCCATATAAAATAATTCATTATTTTTCATCAGAACTCTGTTAAAAAGTTAACAAAAGGTGCAGCTTTTTATTTTTAGTAGCCGATTAAGGTCAAAGAGGATATTCTCAACAATCACCAACATAAAATGTGTAGCGAGTGTATTTCTTACAAGCTGCAAACCCGGTAGACAAACTCATCTGGCTTAACACAATTAATAAATTTCGACTATTGAGCTGGAACGCGAATTTCTATGAATAATTGTATTTAACCAATACAAAATAAAGTTTAGCTTCACTTATTTTAAAATGCGCGTGCTGATGAGAAATCGTATAATTGTGTGGCTGTATGGTGGCCGAAATATTGTGGTTGCTAGTTGCATGTTTGTAAATCTCAGAAAGGGGAGCCTTATTGCTGATGAGGAGGCAAGAATGTGTGAAGGGCCTTTATTATAAATTATTATGTCCATTTTGTGTTCCGTATAGTTGTAAAATGCAGTTTGTGTTTCGTGGAGTCAGTGTGGTGTACAGGATATGGTACTTGACTGTTTGACACGTAGAATTTAATTCAAATTCCACAAGAGGACAAAATGTTTCTAATATTATATTTACCGGGCATGTTTTGTTAATTTACTAATTTAATTATATTTATTATAAATTATGGAACTTTTGCACATGAGATCATATCAATCTTGTGGCGCCCCCGGAGTCTGAATTTGTAAAATGTAAACCCCTCATTGTGAAAAGCTGGCTACGGGCCTGATACTACCGGTAATGCTTATTACTATAATTAATTAACTGATTATATATTTCCACATAGGCCATTTGTATATGTGTTTATAACAATACGTATACCTATTTTACTTTTCTTGTGGAAATGGAGACGTTGAAGTGTTACATAAATTTTATTAAACACTGTCCGAATTAATGTTAATACAAACAGTATAGTAATAACTATATGCTGCCTAACATAATTAATGTTAATGCAAAAAGTGTAGTAATAGCTATATGCTGCCTAACATAATTAATGTTAATGCAAACAGTATAGTAATAGCTATATGCTGCCTAACATAATTAATGTTAATGCAAACAGTATAGTAATAGCTATATGCTGCCTAACATAATTAATGTTAATGCAAACAGTATAGTAATAGCTATATGCTGTCTAACATAGTTAATGTTAATGCAAACAGTATAGTAATAGCTATATGCGGCCTAACATAATTAATGTTAATGCAAACAATACAGTAATAGCTATATGCTACCTAACATAATTAATGTTAATGCTCACAGTATGGTAATAGCTATATGCTGCCTAACACAATTAATGTTAATGCAAACAGTATGATAATAGCTATATGCTACCAAACATAATTAATGTTAATGCAAACAGTACAGTAATAGCTATATGCTACCTAACATAATTAATGTTAATGCTCACAGTATGGTAATAGCTATATGCTGCCTAACATAATTAATGTTAATGCAAACAGTATGATAATAGCTATATGCTATCTAACATAATTAATGTTAATGCAAACAGTATTGTAATAGCTATATGCTACCTAGTTAATAGCTATATGCTACCTAAAATAATTAATGTTAATGCAAACAGTATGGCAATAGGTATATGCTACCTAACATAATTAATGTTAATGCAAACAGTATGGTAATAGCTATATGCTACCTAACATAATTAATGTTAATGCTCACAGTATGGCAATAGCTATATGCTACCTAACATAATTAATGTTAATGCAAACAGTATGGTAATAGCTATATGCTACATAACATAATTAATGTTAATGCACACAGTATGGTAATAGCTATATGCTACCTAACATAATTAATGTTAATGCACACAGTACAGTAATAGCTATATGCTGCCTAACATAATTAATGTTAATGCAAACAGTATAGTAATAGCTATATGCTATCTAACATAATTAATGTTAATGCAAACAGTATTGTAATAGCTATATGCTACCTAGCTAATAGCTATATGCTACCTAACACAATTAATGTTAATGCAAACAGTATGGCAATAGCTATATACTACCTAACATAATTAATGTTAATGCAAACAGTATGGTAATAGCTATATGCTACCTAACATAATTAATGTTAATGCAGTATAGTAATAAATATATGCTACCTAACATAATTATGATAGACATAAAAATAAGAAAAGAAAAGAGATACGTGGTCTTTGTATACTATTGCTAGTAGATATGTGTAAATGTGTGTGATTGATTAATGCATACATACTTATAATACACACACGCGCGGACACACACACGCGCGCTCACACTCACGCACACTCACTCGCACACACATGCACGCACATGCACGCACACACACACACACACACACACACACACACACACACACACACACACACACACACACACACACACACGCACGCACGTACGGTCCCGGGCGGTTGAGTGCTAATGGGATAATGTTCAACCGTGCGGGCGATGTGCGAACCTAGTAGGCAAATGCCATCAGATGGCGCCACTCTTGGTCAGCAATGGGCCATTAATCTACAATCCTTTGCCGTAGGTCAGTATACCAACAACAACCTGTCATACTAGTTAAATGTGCTTAATCAATTCGATTTTTGCTCTTCTCTTTCAAAGGTAATTTTGCAAAGAAAACTAAAACCGATATTATATCTGCGTCGAGTGAGGGTGTCGAAGTGGCGTGTCCCCCTGACCACCGTTATATTTTTGAATACATGTTGACGTTGCAATTTGGTAAAAAAAGTAAGTTATTTTATTACACTTTACTTCCTGGTAGATCTGTTCAATCGAATACCATCTCGACATCTCTGGGAAGCATCCAGCCATGCTGTGCACAATTAACGCTCGAAAACTATTCGTACACAAATATAAACCACTGTCTATAACCAAGCGCTCATTCAGGCAGCTGAGTGAACTAGAGCAACGTAGAGTTAACGAACTTGCCCACGGTTCGAGACTGCAGCAAAGGATTCGAACCCAGGTTCTCTCGTTCGAGAGTCCGAAGCACTAGCACTGCACCACTGCGCTACACACCAGCCACTACCCTGGTCACATTGAGTAGGCCCAACGCGCTATCTGGTTTTCAACCAATTTATTTCATTTGCAGCGGCAACCTTGAGCTGCCAAACTTATCCTCATATATCTACCATACGTAATCAATACATGCTACGTAATGAAAACAGATTACATGTCAGTGCGGTCTGGATCGTCTAGTGAATAAGGCATTCGGCTGGTAGGTAGACCATACTTTTAATCTCCAGATTGTCTTTTACTCGAATCTGCCTCATACATTTGTATATAGGCACAACCCCCGATGGGATTACACAGTATTACGATCAACTGTTCAAAGCGAACACTGATACCGTACACCGTACACCGTTCACGTTTAGGCTATAATAACATTATACTTGCAAATACTATCTGGCTGTTGTGCGATTCCACTAGTCGTGCAATATAAGCAGTGCCATTGAAATAAAAAAAGCATCGATATTTCTTTGCCGTGTATAAACTGGAGTATATATTAACCACCATTTCCCCAGGGAACTGTCTGCTCCGTCATGTAACTATTATATAGACTGGAGTATATATTAATCACCAGGTCTCCAGGGGAATTGTCAGCTCCGTCATGTAACTATTATATAGATTGGAGTATAGATTAATTACCAGGTCCCCAGGGGAACTGTCAGTTCCGTCATGTAACTAATATATAGACTGGAGTATCTATTAATTACCAGGTCTCCAGGGAAACTGTCTGCTCCGCCATGTAACTATTATATATACTGGAGTATAGATTAACCATTAGGTACCCAGGGGAACGGTCTGCTCCGTCATGTAACTATTATATAGATTGGAGTATAGATTAACCATTAGGTCCCCAGGGGAACTGTCTGCTCCGTCGTGTAATCATTAGCAGGAAGTTCTCTGAAACAGTTGCAGTAAGGCCAGGAGCGTGGGAACGAACCAATTTCAAAGCAATAAGTGCCTGACATTCAGATTTAATATAGATATATCTTTCGGCAACATAGCGGACTTCGGTTGGGTTATCTGCAAGTCCCTTTGGTGATCGGCGCATACGCTGTGGTCCCACATTCAAATCAACCAATTCAGCTGACGTCTTACCAATAATTACCACCCACGCTGCAATTGGATAACAAACAGTGTTAACGATAACATTTTTGCCAGCCGCGACAGCGTTGGGGCTTACAATCCGCCTAAACACCACAAACTATTTCGTAAATAACCTACTCGTCGCGGTGACACGGAACACAAGAAGGCCAGTTCTGACGCGTGACCCTCTTCAAAGTCTTTGAACGAGCACCGTGAATGCGTCAGCCGTGACGACCCGTTAGTATTAAGCCCACACCACTGTTTACTCAAGGCACTCTTTAAAGTGCCGCGTCGCGCGCGTTCCTTGGGCTCTGCGTCGTTCAAAGACTCTTTCTGTCACACGTCGCTGAAGACACTTTCAAATACCGGGCCAACTACCTGAGAAGTGCAGGTCAAAGAACGTCCGAATTAGTGACTCGAGCACGGAACCATTACACGACGGTTAAAGTACGGGTGTATATACAAGACGTTGTGTTGGCAAGGTATGATATCTAATATATGTGTGAAGTCGATGTACTTTAGTCACATACATACATATAAAACGACATTGACGTGTTGACTGTTGCTGTTGTCGCTGAACCTGCATGTGTATGTTGACGCGTGTGATACAGTTACCAGTTTTACATACGCGTAGTTGAATTTGACAACCGCAGCTACAGGCAATATCCTTCCTATGGAGACCGGATAGCGTCTTCTGTAATTGAGCTGGTGCCCGCATGAGATGGTTTCACCAGTGTTGTAATCAAGATTACCGGAAGTTACTACATCGAATTCAACACACAGTTTCGCCATCAGGGTATTTCTCAAAACGTACGATTTGTGGCTCGGACATGAGGTTATGTCTCTCCGCACATCTAGGAAGTTCCTGTTGCGACAGGGGTGTATGCGAATAACCATCTGGTGACGTGTTTAATGTCACACGACTTGAGCTTGAGATATCGCCGACTATTTCACGAGGTAAGTGCTATTTGTAAAACTGGATGCATTTTGAGTTGGTGCTGAGAGAGAGTGAGAGAGAGAGAGGGGGGGGGGGGGGGGGGGAGAGAAAAAGAGGGAGAGAGAGAGAGAGAGAGAGGGGGGGGGGGGAGGGAGGAAGAGAGAGAAAGCATGTGTGTGTGTGTGCGTGTGTATAGATGGAGAGACAAGGACATTGCACAAAGGGAAATGGAAAAGAGATGGAGTAGATAATATAGAGTTGTGTATAGATATAACAGTATGTACAGATACCTAGTGGAACATGTTAGATGTAGTAGTATGTAGATATACCTAGTGGAACTTGGTAGATGTAGCACTATGTAGATATACCTAGTGGAACTTGGTAGATGTAGTAGTATGTAGATATACCTAGTGGAACATGTTAAATGTAGTAGTATGTAGATATATCTAGTGGAACATGTTAAATGTAGTAGTATGTAGATATACCTAGTGGAACATGTTAAATGTAGTAGTATGTAGATATACCTAGTGGAACATGTTAGTTATGTGAAGAGCGAGAAGAAACGATATTTGGAACAATGATGAAAAACTATTTTTAAAATCTATTTAAAATTTATTTTAAGGCGAAATGTAGCACATACAAAAGATGCAGGTATGTGTGCGCAGAGTAGGGAAGAGGAATTAGGGCAACGGAAGGATCGCAGAGCAGTAAATTACTTGAAATGAATTTTAAAATCACTGTAATTGAGAGTTTCTTAGCGATGTTTTATATATATATATATATATATATATAGTTTAACTATCTAAATGTGAATCTGCTTGCTAGGTGGACACATCTTGAGGACACGTGATCTCAGCGACACCGAACCCCCTCAAGGTCACAGATGACAAGGACGATGCACAGTCCCCCTCGTACAGCACGTAGCTTGTGGGGCGTTCGCAGTAGGTCCCTAGACGACACGTTAACGGACCCGCGCGGGAACCCTCCCGTTAGGCTGCCGAGCATCGCCGCAACGCCCCGCGCCACGCTCAAGACGGTCGCAACGTGTCCCACAAAGCTCAGCTCGCAAATGCACCCCGCCTCAGACGACACGTGCATGTGCATTGACAACGGTCCGTGTCACCAGAAGCGTCAGGTACCGAGACCTCTACTAGCAAAGCGACATAGCATGGGAGAAATCACGAGTCGCGCAGGTAATACACACCGCCAGCAGTTGATGTCAGAACGTTTTCGGAGGCCACAGACGGCCAGACAACGACTGACGCAGCCAGGGTGTGACGCGCTGGCGTGTGACACCAACGGGCCCACGGAAGTCGACAACCAGATCGTAGATGAAGAAAGCGTCGAAAAGTGTCGTCGTTGGCTGCAGACTTTGCCAGGAAAGTTCTCCGGATTGTGTCGTGTGTTGTCGGTGCCCGACTCTAGTCCCGGGTATGATGACATGACGGTTACGACTTACGTCTAGCTGACATTAAAGGCTGGGATACACTGGCACTTTTCGCCTGACCCGACCAGACCAGACCCGACCACACTAAATCAAACCACACCAGACTAGGCCAAACCAGGCCAGCTAGACTCACCCCGACTGCAGTGTAAGCCTATTCGCTACATCGACAGATACCGACTGTGCTATTCGGAGCCGGCGTGACGTCATAATCACGTAAACGTGAACACTTTCGAATACGTCAGACCGACACCGACTAGCCCAAATTACAATCATGTAGTGGAAAATGTAATAATGACGTCACGCCTGCTTAGAGTATAGAGCAGTCGGTATAGTGGATAAACTGCGGTCGGAGGGAGTCTGATTTGGTCTGATCTGGTCTGGCGAAAAGAGCCTATGTATCCCGGATATAACGGGTACGCTATTTGCATGGAAGTTATGAACGAAACTGTGTACCTTACAGATATCGGCTTAACAATGGCAGCGACAACACAGGAGCAGCACCGCAAATGCATTTAAATTACATTGTCCTGTATCTTTTGTATGAACTATAAATTTCCAGTGAGCATATATGTACAGAAGTGATCAGAGTACGTATTTTCAAACGTTTGTTTGGCTGGTGTTGTCCATTCGTGACACAGAAGGAAACATGTTATATATATATATATATATAGCGATACACAATGTGGTAACATCACGTTTCTGCGTGCGACAGAATTGGGGTAGAGAAGGTATTGTGGCATGGCAAGGGAGGGTCTATTCTAGTACACGTAGGAACAAATAATGCAGACAGGGAGGGAACATATGAACAAAATAATGGGACTTAAGACAATTCGTGCATACAAGGCCTCGCTAACAAAACAACGGACGGTGATTGTGCTTTACTAGCCAACAGAATGAACGATTTTTTTTGTATCTGTAAGTGAACAATTACTTGTTTAAATAAGAATAATCAATTATTTACAGTAAATGAGGAATTGCCAAACCAGTATGTCATCACTGTTATCACTACTTTCAAAGCATTAAAGAATGTTAAGGTAAACAAAGTTACGCGGCCTGATAGCATTCCTGTTTGGGTGTTAAGAAATCACGCAGACGTAACCTTTCTAAAATGTTATAAATATATTATATGTTTGCTGGGTGGTAAAGCGGAAACAAAAATGTTGGCGTTAGTCACAACACGACGTGACCTTGTGCGATGACCGTGGAACGTGTGGATGTCACGCCGGATTCGTGAGATATGACGTTGCTCTTTTCGTTAATTTAATTAATAGCTTTAGGTCGATCTGCAAAAGATGGTGTTTTGAAAACTGCACTAGGTCAACAGTGATGACTGGACACGCCTTAGGACGGGCGTTTTTCAATAGAGTAGTTCCACTGTGTCACGGGGTCATGCGATTAATGCTCTTTTAAACAGAACAATGAGCACATATTGCCGCGGTTGTCGATCATTCAATGATTATTTACTAATTGCTGTCTTATACAACCGGTGGAAACAGGGTCGTCGGTCTCATTGTAGTGTCGTATGTTATCACCGTGTCGTGACTTCACTTTAGTACTAAGTTTAACTCTAAGTGAATAACTCGAGTCAATAACACGGTCTTGGACTTGGTAAATAATTTCCGTTCTGGTTCATTAAACCAAAAAATTGTTCCACTGTCGAGTCATAATAAGATACGTGATCTCTCCCGCGTACGGTATTCGTATCAAATATTCAAAGGCCTATTGCAAATAATATATTGCCATGAATAATACATGATAACATGGCGGTCTCAGTCAATCACTCAATGTCTTCGTTGTATCTACTCTTGTCTCCACATTGGAGATATTGACGCCAATAGCACTTCTTCGTAATCTCACAAAAACAACGCGTTGTCGTTAAACATATTTGTTTACGTTAAACAAGATAAAGGGAAATGTTACGATATTTTACTCGGGCCTCACCGTATGGATTTTAGAATGTACAAGCACAATAGTGGCGACAGTTCTACTAAACCAAACTTATATTAAATGTGGCTGCCGCGACAAGGGAGCGGCCTGTTATTTCACTTTCTGGGGAGACATCATTAAGTGACATTGTTACATTCCCTCCGTTTTACGAGCAACATGTACCAAAACGTACTAACATATTGTAACCAACTCACTATGTCAATGGATCAGCACCAGTGCATCGTAGTGATATAAATAGAATAAACTTGCCAAACATAACTGTATCACAAAACGTTTCTGCTAACACTAAACACTACATAGCACACTCTATTTCACTACAGCAGCAACACTCCTGCTAAAACCAAAATGGCATTGCAAACATGCACGCGCTCAATTATGAGAACAGCACCAGACGTGTCATACTCATACGAACACGGAAAACATATGAAATAGAATGGAGCATCCACAAGTCAACACACATTTGATGTAGTACTTGGCTTGACGGCGTTGTGTCCTTTTCAACATATCTGTTTCACGTTGCTGCACAGACGGCCGCGACTCCAGAAAACTGAACAGTTGGAAGAATTGTCTTCGTCCACCTACCTAGTAGCCTCTGTGCAGGACTACTATCCATCCATTGAGTTGGAGTGTTGCGAATATTCAGCAGTGCTAACTATTGGTCATCACCAGCGCATTGTGCTTTCTTGATAATCTTCTTTGCAGCTTTCACTGATGATTTCACCTTGCCGCTTGAACGACTGTGGTGTGGAGATGTCGTCACATGTTCGAATCCCCTTTTCTTACTGAAATGAGCGGACTCGTCTGACACCAGCTGTGGACCATTGTCAGTAACTACAGTGTCCGGGATTCAAATCCTAGCAAAGTGACCTTTGAGCTTTGTGATTATTGCCTTGGAGCCAGTGGTTGGTAGGTAATCTATTTCCCAGAAGTTCGATCTGTAGTCAGTGGTGACTAAGTAGTCCTTTCCTTGATAAGAGAACAGGTCGACACCGACGGTCCGGCACATCATAGCTCATCAGAGTTTCCTTAGTTTGACTCTTTGATTTCTGCATTCATGCCAGGGTAGTACATCAACTCCCTTGCTCTTCTTAAGCATCTTCCAGTGCCAACGTGGCCTGGGTGAACACCCTTCTTAATTTGTGATCTCATGGATTGTGGAATCACAAGTCTTTCGCCTCGGTAGTAAGGCCCAGCAGGTGGCGGTACATCTGGTTTCTCGGGCTAGCCATGTTGTAGGACAGCTGTCAGCACTAGTAGAGTGGCATCTTGCTCGGTGGCATTGCGAATGCCCTGGACAACATCTTCTCTCATGGGCAGATGGTTCACAGCGTGGATCGCTTCGAACTCAGTGGTCGGTTGTTCCCGTCCACTGGCAAGAAGGCATGTGACAGGATGTCAGCGAGGTGCAAGTGCACTTAGGAGCATGCCCTGGAGACGCTTGGATGCTCTGTCCAGAAGTTTCTTTATTATTGCCTCAAGTGGCTTGTGGTCACTGTAGACAAGGATGGGGCGACCATAGGTGAACTGACGCCATTTCTCAAGAGCAAAGACAACGGCCAGCATCTCTTTCTCTATACTGGCACATCTGGTCTATGTGCCATTCAAAGCACGACTGGCATAAACGATTGGTTTTCCTTCCTGAAGTAGTGCACATCTAAAATAACCCCAATAGTTATGCCACATTTGGAATATTATAAATATACTAGCCAAATTAGTCAAATGATCTTAAAAAATGGCAAATGTTATACAATTTTGGGAAATATAAATGCATTCACATATGACATAAAAGTAACTTCTTATGTAGCGCAGTACTCAGTCCTCAGGACTGCTCAAAGCACCTTACACTTTACTCCCTGGCAGACCTGTTCAATCGAACACCACCTCGACTTCTCTGGGAAGCATTCAGCCACGCTGCGATTAATGCGCGAAGACTATTCATACACCAATGCCCACCACTGTCTATAGCCAGGTACTCAGTTATGCAGCTGAGTGAACTGAAGCAACGTAGAGTAAAATAACTCGCCCAAGGTTCGACACCGCCGCACATGATTCGAACTCGGGTTCTCTCAGTCGGGAGTCCAAAGCTCTTACCCCTGCGCTACTGCGCTTCACATGGAATTGTGGACAAAGAATACATAATGGGGATAACATATTAGGTAAAACAGTAAAGGAAAAGGATTTACGAGTTACAGTTTGTGCTGCCATGAAAGATTCAGAGCAATGTGGAATGGCTGCTTCAAAGGGTAATCAAATAATAGGGTTAATTAGAAGAAATATCACATATAAGGACAAAAAGCTCATTGTACCCCTATACAAAGCAATAGTTAGACCTCATTTGGAATATTGCATACAAGCATGGAGGCCATATCGTAAGAAGGACACAAATAAGCTAGACAGAGTACAATGAAGAGCAACTAAGCCTATTCCTGAACTGAAAGATCTTAGCTATGAAAGACGCCTGTTAGAATGTGGGTTGACAACACTTGAGACTAAGAAACTACCCGGTAAGAGGAGACCAAATATACATTTTTAAGACTTCTACGACCAGAACGTGTCACGCGAGTCAATGCAACATCAGACCGCGTATTAAAATATGCCAAGAGCGTCAAGAAAGCGAGATTTATTTGACCTGGCACGAATTTTCCGGTTGTGAGTTCACAACCTGCGGCAGCAGGCTGCTAATACAAGAGCCGAGTTGACGAGTAGACTACTAATTTGACATAAATATTAATTAATGTGCAATGTATCTACCGTAATATTATACACTATGCTCGATATTTGTACCAGCGAGTTACTCCCTGAATGGACCTAGTGTGCTAATAGCTTCATACATGACAATAATTTGCGTTTACATCGCGTAAATAACAGAAGATGGCTGCGTTGTCAACGACTGTTTATGTCGATTGCACTCTGACCCGAAAGAGTAACAAGGGAGGTTAGCGCACGCGTAGTTGGAACTCAGAAGTGGCTTATTATCAGCTGCCGCGACAAGGGAGGGGCCTGTTATTTCTGTTTCTGGGGAGACATCATCAAGTGATGTTGTTACAGTAAGTTCTTACATAACGCGGTATCCGGTCTTTACAACTGCTCAAAGCGTTGTACTCTTCACTCACCGGCATACATGTTCATTCGTACGCCATCTTTACATCTCTCTGAAGCGTTCAGCCCTAGCTGGAATTGTTGCGTGAAGACTATGCGTCCACACACATATATATATATATATATATATATATATATATACAACACTGACTATTCACGAGTTCGGCGTGATGTCATAATCACGTATATACCTCCGTAGCAACGCATACGAATGATAACAGTTACGTGCTATTCACAATCGCGTAACTGTCTCTAACCACGAAGGGTAAAAACAAAGACGAGAGCCCGGATATCCGAATTCGGGAATGGACAGGTATTCAGGTATTGCGTTTGTGTGTATGTATGTGGTGAGAGTGTGTGTGCATGCGTGCGTGCGTGCGTGCGTGCGTGCGTGCGTGCGTGCGTGCCTCCGTGTGAGTGCGCGCGCGCGTACGTGCGAGAGAGTGCCGGCCTGTGTGTGTGTGTGTGTGTGCGTGTGTGCGTGCGTGCGTGCGTGTGTGTGTGTGTGTGTGTGTGTACGTATGAATGTGTGTGCGTGTGCCTGTACATATGAAAAATAGTTGGACAATCGATGCGTTAATTGTTTCCATGTCCTCTTGGCTTCTGGATCGTATGGTTTTTGATGGAAATTTTGTTTGCGCTCTGATCCACAAAGGACGTGATCATTGCAAGCCATTCCGCCAGACGTGTTTGATATACATGATATGTATTGCTGTCTTTTATTGCTGCTCGAGATTGTGTGGAACTGCGAATGTTTTGTTAGCGATTTGACCTTTGACAATATCATACGCGTATGCCGCCAGCCGCTTTGTTAATACCGTGTTGCATGCATTTGTGCACGTATTCGTTCGTATGCCCTGTAGGCATTACGTTTTATATCACTCTGCTTTCATAACTTAATACTCCAGTTAATTACACGACTCTCTCCTATGCCATGAACTTTGGCTGTAGTTCTATGTGGGACTTTCTTGGTCGCCTATTTGTGAGCCTCAGTCTTCACACGTAGTTTTGGATCGCGAAAAACGCAATCGCAAATTACAAATGTACAAAGCAAACACTATGCACGTGTACAAGGAAGCATTAGTACATTCATGGGCGAATTATTTATTAGTATTATTATTATCTAGTAGTTGAACGAGTATTTTTAAGTGCATGCACCTGTTTTCTGCAACAGCAAAATAAACATGAATTGCAACCATATTAAATTATTGGAAAGTGGGAAACAGGTTTTTTTCAGAACTCCAGCCTATTCGTCTTCACACGACTTTGCAGGACTGATATCATGAATAAATAAATAAATAAATATATATATATTCACAATTAATCCAGGCATAAATAAATATATCTATATTTATTTATTTATATATCTCGACATTTAGTCAAATCCTATTTTGCTCGTCTTATCAGTTTGTCTGCTTTATCCCTACCTAAGATTTGTTATTGAAACCTCCCAATATCTGTGTAAATATTGTGCTGTTTGTGAGCCATTTTATGTTTGGATTAATTGTGAAAATTGCACAGTGTTGAAGGATCCTTAATCAACGGTATTATCCGTGCATCGTGCACTCATGAAACGTGTCAGTGGACGCCTCGAAACTCCGTAAACACCCACTTGATTTCCAATTAATCCTGCACGCTGCGACTTGTTTGCATCGCTGACACTTAATGTCAGATTCGGCTTTTGAACTACTTCGGTTCCTGTTCGTGATCGGTTCCGGTGTCGCGTGGTATTTCTTCTAGTAACCTTCCTGAAAAGCAATGTCATGGACGAACTTCCCCGAAGAATAATGTTTGGTAGAAACAATACCCTTTATAGTCCCTTAATCCTCCGCCCGACGAAGTGATCCCAACAAAAAGTCTCGACCACACGGTGCTACAGGATACGGTATGCAAGGATGTACAATGTATTATAAATGCTATGATTTCGCCTGAACCAGACTGTCCACAGCTTCTTAAATGTAAAATACGCGAGCCGCTTATGGCGTGCGACATTCGCTGTGTTTTTCAATAGTGAGCGTCAGCCAAGCTTCGTGGTCATCTGTCGATGGTGATGGTGATGGTGATGGTGATGGTGATGGTGATGGTGTGGTGATGACAAAGACTTTATCGTCGGTATCTATTTAATGTCGAATGGCAGGTCGATGTCTGTGACTGGTCGTGGCGGCAGCTGTGACGTGAGTCATCTTCAGACTGCCTCGATGTCAACAAAAACAGCGCTAGGTTGGTCCGTGAAGAGTGCGTATAGTTGTCAAGATTTAGGGACATATATCGACATATATATCCAAGCGCACAGCTTCTTCGTATACTTTGGCAGAATAATGTGTCAGGATGGAGGAAGCAGTAAGAAAGTAAAGAGGACGGTGCAAGCAGGAGCATCACATTGGCGGTGGATGGAAGACATCATGTGGGACTGAAAACGTACAAAACAACGTAACGGAGAAGTGTTGGGAGGCTGCGTGGTACAAACCTGTGTAGGTTAGACACTGGCGCTGACAGAGATATAGGAGGAGAAGCTACATGTAGCCTAACATAATGGTTCCAAAGCATATGCAAAATAACTCGATAAGACAGAAGAAAGAGCATGGAAAGCAGAAGAAGACGGACGAAGAAGGCGAAGAAGAAGAGGGGAAGACCAATGCCGAGATGGAACGGCAGCGCAAAACTAGACTTTGGAAGGGCAGGTTTTAACAGCCAAGAATGGAAGATCATTGCGGAGGACTGAGGGCGGTGGAGAGCAACGAAAAGCAGAGAAAAGCACCGAATGACGTGGAGCCTACCACAAAAAGATGCAAGGGGAAAAGAAAAAGAAGATGGTATCCGTGGTTTAACTTATCTATCCGCTAGGAGTATTAGTATCAACCGCGATTTCAACTCGTCCAGGAAATTTTTGAGAACTTCCGTGATGCTCATTGCACCGGATGGTGATGAATGCGCAGCTCATGTCTGTGCCCAGAATCACAACTCCGACATGGTATCTCTGAACATCCGATCATTACGTTAACCTATTTAACCTTATGGACCATTGGCCCAAACCAAGACATACTATTTTGTATAGGTAAGGTAGGTAGAAACCTATGCCGGGGGAGTTCATGGAGTTTGGTATGACCACCTACTGAGGGCTTCGAGGCTGTCATGTGATTAATAACGGGCTGCGATACCAAAGTAGACCTCGTTTATAGTCCAAATATCTGTCCACCATTTTGGCAAAAGTAAAGATATGTATCTCAACAATCATGCAGCAATCTGGTGTGGACTGCGCGTTAATATAATGAAGACCGGCACAGTTATGTTCACAGTTAACAACTGAGGCAACTGCTGCCCATCCATCTCCAAAGGATTTTACTGTGAACCGCAACTTACACTCGCAGATCTGTCTTGCTTAGTACGTACAGATCGCCATAGAAAGCAAACGCGGCCACCATCACTATTGCCGGGTGCATCGCCGTTCGACGTAAAGGTTAATTTGTCTCTGAAGATATTATATTTTTCGTAATCGTTTGTTGTGTGTGTTTGGTGGGTTACAAACGTTATATCAAAGGAAGCGACAATCGGTTGCCGGGGCCACGTATGTCCCTAGCGACTAGATGCGAAGGAATAGGGTCTGCGCTGGATAGCATCCGTTGCCGTTCCGGCGGTTGGCGGGAAAATCTTGGGCTCGGATCATTGTGGATGTCGGTATAGAAATTTCGGAAAATACGTGGAAGGATTGAAGTGATAAGTATTGCTATTAGGTAAATATTATCCGTAAACTATTCATAAATATGTATTAAGACACAACTTTAGGTAAACGGTAGCCAGATAAAGACACGGTAGATGCTGAACTGGCTCTATCGGGTTATGTCATGTTTAGACAGGGCAGACGAGAAAGAAGGGGAGGCAGGGTCATTCTGTATATTAAAGTATCTATACAGGCATATGAAGTACGACTGAAAAGTGAAGCAGATTGCGAGGAAGCTATTTGGTGCAACATAATTAACAGAAAGTCAACATTAACAATAGGACTAGTTTATAGTAGTCCTGACATACGGAAAGAGGATGATGTAAAACTGCACAATGCTATAAGGGAGACGGGTAAAGGGGAATGTGTTATAATGGGTGATTTTAATCACGGACATATTCATTGGAAATCACTAGAGAGTGCTGGAGGTGATGAGCTTCTGCTTGTAATAGAGGACTGTTTTCTTACTCAACATGTTTTGGAACCAACCAGAGGTGGGAATGTGTTAGATTTAATTTTCTCTTCTCATAATGAATTTGTTTATAATGTGAACGTAGATGAACCTCTGTGATCTAGTGATCATAACCAGACCCATTTTAATATAACAAGTATAATCAGGGAATAATGGTAAAAAGCACCGGAGGAGAAACTTATATATAAAGAGATAAGAAAATATTTAGCACACATAGAGTGGACTACCTTAATGAAGAACAAGACAGCAACAGAATGTTGGACTGTTTTGAAATATGAGATTGAGGGCATTATTGAAAGGTTTGTTCCCTTGAAAAAGCAAGTGAAACGATCCAGGAAGAAACACCTTTCAAAGGTAAGATTGCTTATAAACAAATTATGTGGAGAATTTATAGAGACACTGGAAATATAGAAGACTAAAACAAATACAAAGAGGCCCTTAACATAGCTACAGCCGAAATTAGAAAATCTAAACGAGCTTTTGAGCAAAAAGTGGCGAGTGATATGAAAATAAAAAATGACAGCAAGAGTTTCTACGCTTATGTAAGGAGTCTAAAGAAGGTTCAAGATAAAGTGGGACCACTTGAAAACAGCGCAAGACACGTAATATATGATGGGTTTCGGATGGCAGAGGCCCTGGATGAGTATTTCAACTCAGTGTTTACCACAGAAGATACTAGTTCTCTGCCAGTACAAGTTACTAAATTTTAGGGGGGTGAATCAGATAATTTATGACAGTTGTTTGTTACTCCAGAAGTGATATCAAGGACAATTAAGAAGATGAAAGAAAACAAATCACATGGAGTTGACGGGATACCACCGAAACTGCTTAAGGAAATTGTAGAGCAAATCATTATACCACTTGCTATATTCTTTAACTTGTCACTTTAAAAGGGAATCATCCCATTATAATGTAAAGAAGCAAATATTACGCCATTATTTAAAAAGGGATCGAGGAGCAAGACAGAGAATTACATGCCAGTTGGTTTAACATCAGTTTTATGGAAATTACTAGAAACACTTATACGAGACAACATGGTAGAATTCCTTGTAAAACACAAATTAATTAAATAAATGAATCTCGACACGGGTTCCTAAAAGCTAGGTCTTGTTTAAACAATCTCTTGTGTTTTTTGGAAGAAATTACAAAGTGGGTAGGCGATGTTGTCTACTTAGATTTGTTATTTAAACTTAAAGCACACGGTACACACACACACACACACACACACACACACACACACACACACACACACACACACACACACACACACACACACACACACACACACACACACACACACACACACACACACACACACACACACACACACACACACACACACACACACACACACACACACACACACACACACACACACACACATATATAAATGATTTGGGGGATGATATATCATGCAAAGTACTGAAAATTGCAGACGATACAAACATGTTCAGACGAGTTAAGACAGATGCAGATAAACACTATTTACAAGATGATCTAACCAAATTAGTCAAATGGTCTTGAAAAATTGCAAATGTTATACATACAATTTTGGGAAATGTAAATGCATTCACATATGACATAAAAGTATCTTTTTATATAGCGCAGTCCTCAGGACTACTCAAAGCACCTTACACTTTACTCCCTGGCAGACCTGTCCAATTGAACACCACCTCGACTTCTCTGGAAGCATTCAGCCACGCTGCAATTAATGCGCGAAGACTCTTCGTACAGCAACATCCACCACTGTCTATAGCCAAGTACTCATTCATACAGCTGAGTGAACTGAAGCAACGTAGAGTAAAATAACTTGCCCAAGGTTCGACACCGGCGCACATGATTCGAACCCGGGTTCTCTCAGTCGAGAGTCCAAAGCTCTTACCCCTGCGCTACTGCAGTGTACAATGTGGACATAGAATACATAATGGGGATACCATATTAGGTAAAACAGTAAAGGAGAGGGATTTACGAGTGACAGTTGGTGCTGACATGAAAGTTTCAGAGCAATGTGGAATGGCTGCTTCAAAGGGTAATCAAGTGCTAGAGCTAATTAGAAGAAATATCACATATAAGAACAAACAGCTGATTGTACCACTGTACAAATCAATAGTTAGACCTCATTTGGAATATTGTATACAAGCATGGAGGCCATATCGTAAGAAGGACAGATAAGCTAGAAACAGTACAATAAAGAGCAACTAAGTGTACGTTAGATGTGAGAAAACACTCATTCTATCAAAGGACACTAAATGACTGGAACAAATAATTTGATGATTGTGTTAATGCTAGCAGAGTGAATATGTTCAAAAATAAAATTGACAGCTATCTTGGGAGGGCGGGCTATACGTAGTTAGGAAATTGTTGGATACTCGATAAGCCAAAATCTTCCTTGTCCGCATGTCGTCTGGAGCTTATAACCCTGTGCGGCAATCTTGTTAAATCTTATTAAATCCATACAACACATGTAACAGTAGTACAAGCCGCCACTTGCTGGTAAACAAATAACCAAATGTGAATTTACAAATTATACGCAGCGACTTGTGCGGGTAGGCCTACAGTTTGCAACAACACGGCCTGCAACTGTTTAATTAATTGTCTTTGCACGGGCAAAGCGTTGCAAGTTGCACCAGTGTAGGAAACTTGCACCACTTCTCCGAAGTACGTCTGGGTGCAAGTTGTGTCGATTGTTGCAAGTTATACCGGTACGAATCATTATCGTTGGACGGGTATTTGTATCATTGCTAGTTGCAAGAGTACCAATTGGAACGGTGCAGTCGCTTACGTAAAGAGACCTAGAGTTTCGACTCGTTTACTTTACATAATGTGCATTAACAAGTAAGCAGTAATAGGCCTAGACTACCCACATCGTTCGATCTACTGCAGATAAGCAAACAATAGTTATCAAAGGTTGGTCAATAGTACCGTTTACATGGGACAAAGAAATGTTGATGCATGACATTTTAATGTCTTCAGTATATGCATATGTCGCAATGGTTATTCATTCAACATATATTAGTTCATTTGTGGATAGGCGACAACGGAAGCGATAACATTTGCATGCTGTACTTAATGCTGTAACAGGCTAAATTTGCACACGCTCACTAGTTTGCATGCATGCAACCGGTGCACACACGGGAATGTTTGCAGAGAACAAGGAACTAAATTATCGTAATACGTCTACTGTGTATAATCATATAAGTTGTATGCAAGACACAAACATCATTGCTTCAAGTAGGTCCACTAAAAGAGGACGTACTGATTACGTAGAATTTACTTCTTTATATTTTAATGCAGATATGTAAGCATAATATGGGCGTGTGTATACAATGACTATTTATGTAATCGGTTATTAGTATTGATAACAGACTTATATTTGGTGCATATAGAATACGTATCTACGTAAAGAGAGCAGTCATGTGAACATTTGTACACATATCGAACAACCGCAGCAGAAACTGCACAAACTCCTACCAACAGCAAGGGATACAACATAATATACGATGTTGTACACGCTACCCCTTACCCTAAATGAAAAACAAACAGGACCAAGAGCTGTTCTATTAACTAGTGCCTTTTTAATCAATGGCATATATTATTGCTATTGATCGTACATTCCCGCAGGTTGTTCGAGAACATTACATTAGCCCACACTATTTAAACACATCAACACTTAGCCATAATGTATTAACATGTTTACAACAACTAAAACGTTCAATGCATAGCCATCGTTAATTATACTTTTGTTGACCTACACTCTTTCATTACAATATTTATTTTTATGTTAATATCGTGTTACATCTTTGCCCTTTTAAAGGTGCAGTATTTTATATTCGCTAAGTGGTCTGATAACGAAGAGAGAATGATAATATTTATATAAAACGTCAATAGTATGGCCTAACCGCAATGGTTCAACGAAATCAGAGGACAGTGAGTATGCCTTTGTCACAATCAATGACGGACACATTTTATATAAATAAATGCAATCTTCATTAACTATTTATTTTTGGATTAGTAGATAGCACCCATTCACCATCGATTTTCTCATAGTCAAATCTTTGTATTCATATGTAGAGGTCAGATTGTCTAGAAACACGTGCTCCACATACGCGACACCTTTGTCTGTTAAGACATATTAACTATGCAGACATTCTAAAGGAATGTCTGCGATCAGCTATAATTGATTTAGGAACATCAAAGAATTGCGCCGTGAATCAGGCCGACATATTTATCTATATAGCTTTGTTCTGTTTAAGAAGCGACCCACTTGGTTTTGTGACATTTATACCCAATGTTCCTATATTAGTCGCTTGACTGGCGTAGTTTATTTCAGAACAGGCACAACTAAACATTCCCCATTACAACTGCCTCATGATCGTTAGTAAATGTGATAAGAATAAAATACATCGATAGTTTGAAGTACAAAGGTCGGAATTATGTGAGACCACGATGGTCGGTGTTACTAGAAACAGCACCTGAGAATATGCCTGTTCTTCCTCGCAGTTCCTTCGGACAGGGGTGATCTGCTTTCATTGGTAGTCTGCCCGCCTCGTTCTTATCAAGTACACGCACACACACACACACACGCACACGCACACACACATGCATGTGCACACAAGCGCGTACATGTACCCAAACACGCATATGCACGCACACACGCACGCACACACACACACACACACACACACACACACACACACACACACACACACACACACACACACACACACACACACACACACACACACACACACACACACACACACACACTAATATTGATAATTACACACCAGGAGCGATAACTACCGGGTCCTTTATCCACCAGTACACGTCTGCCCACACTTTGTCTCGGGCTACCGATCACGTTGTATTGCACAAATTTGTTACATCGAGATCCCCACAATTAGTGTGTTTGCCATTATGCAAGCGCCGGGTCGCAATCGCCCCTTCGAAAATAGGTTCTCCTTTGATCCATGCTCGCGTTGAATCGCCCGCATAAGAACGTCGATTTAATCCCAGAACACATATGTTGGCACTTGTCCATGGCCGCGTGTGGGTCGGACGCGGGAAACATTTCGTTTGGTGCACTGAAGCCACACTCGCACACTCGGTGTGGTCTTCGCGCAGTTCACGTTTGACTGACGTGGATCTTATGACACTTCGCAATCAACATTCTAGTTTTTAGGAACCTATGCGCATTCCCGTTAACAAGCAGTACTAGTTCCATAGTACTGAATAGGGATATTGATACAGGGAAAAGCCAAAGGCTCCAGGATGCAGACAGGACGGCACCACAATTTTTCAAAATAAGAGACAAATGGTATTACTAGACCACCTTGTGAATACAGTAAACATAGACCTGTATATTACAACATAGAGACAGATAATACAACACAAGACAACAATCAAGCCCGAA
>OZ023215.1:51660242-51685242 GCA_963995525.1 Escarpia spicata
CTTCCTGACGGTGTAAATATCGGAAACGTGCGCGTGTTACCCAACATATACGCCAGAAACTTGGGGGTGACCTTTGATTCCAATATTTCCCTTGAGCAACACGTAACAGGCATTTGCAGAAATGCATATTACCACCTCCATAACATTGGATGCATTCGTCGATACTTAGACAAAGAACACACAAAACAACTTGTGCATGCGCTAGTCATTTTGTGAATTAACTGTTGCAATAGTCTTCTTAATGGATTGCCAGCGACATTAATTGGGAAACTACGTGTCCAAAATGCATGTGCTCGTATCATAACGAAGCGGTCGAAACGAGACCATATGTTACGCCCATGCTCTTCCTGTGAAGAGTCGCATTACTTTCCAAACCCTACTTCTCACTTTCAAATGCCTTCATTGGCTCGCACCTCCATATCTATCAGCACTTCTCTCTCCGTGTTCCCCGACACGCTGTCTACGCTCCTCCGATCAGCTACTTCATAAACAACCCTCTACCCGCACTAAACTCGGCGAACGAGCATTCTCTAGTGCAGCTCCAAGAGCAAGGAATCAACTAACACTCACAGTGCGCCAATGCAAAGTGGCACTGAAGACGCATCTTTTCAAATTAGTTTAACATTCGATGATCGATGATCATAATTATTGATACCTTTATTTTAATTAATTTAATATTATAATTAATTCATTTTATTTTTTAATAGCTTGCATACTTGTGTTCATTTGTATATTTTAAGACAGTATAGTTGATTTTATTTAGTAGTAATGATTGCATATGTTGTAGCACATTAGTATGTTTAACTATATATCGTATGATGTTATTTATTTCTTTGCATTAACCATTGTAAAGCGTCCCAGAACAATTATTTGGATGGGGCACTATGTAAGAAAGAAATAATAATTATTACAACCAGGCTAGCATTTGCATTCACGTCAAACAACAATACTGTGGAAACTATTCAAGTTTTCTGCTTACACGTAGCGACGTATATAATATACTTATTAATAGATGGCATTATTATCGTACATACCTGCCAACTTTTTTTGAAATCCGGGAGTTTAATCAACCATTCGTCATGCTGTCTCGGATCTTGACATCGTAAGACGGGGGGTGGAGTGCTATTGGAGATTTTTTGCCGGAACGTCACCGGTTAGCTGTCTGAAAGATTCGAAAACGGGAGGGGGTGCTTTTGGGGAAATATTCAGAGAAAATCCGGGAGATTTGCCTGTATTCCGGGAGACCGTGAGATACATCACACAAAAAATCTGGAAGACTCCCGGATTTCATAGGAGAGTTGGCAGGTATATTATCTTTACGATTACATAGCATTGAAAAACATTACATTCTGCCGTTGCAACTTCAGGTGCAGCCTTTTGAAATGTTGAGCCCCCAAGAATTAAAAAAAAACCTAGACAATCTACAAACCATCCTAAAGGGCCAGTTAACACGAACGCATACACTACACACACGCACGCATGCACGCACTCACGCTCACACACTGATATATTGTGTTGAAATATTAATGCACTATGTAGATCCCTTTAACCGACACCACAAGAGACGTGCTGAACCACTGAATTTCCGGCGAAAAATTGCCAACAGCAGCACCCCGCCCGTCTTCCGATGTCAAAATCCGCGACAGCTCGACACGGGAAGCGTGCTGGACCGCTGATGAACCACACGTACGTAATTCAAAAAAGTTGGCAGGTATAATACAAGCACACATTGGTTTATAATGTAGACCTAGATAACTTTCCCACGTCCACCAAAGGGTAGATTGAACGAATTCTGAAAACTGGCCTCTTGCTGAATCGAGGGGTCGTCGATTATATTCATCCCCTCGCCCGTCCTCCTCTGCGCCTATCATTACGCCTAAATTGTAGATGCCCCGTTAACTGTGGCGCCATCTGGCGAATGTATGCAAAACCCTGGAAGTTCATAATTACCATCCCTGGTCGATTCTAGGTATTGGAATAGACTACCACGCTTTAAAATAGACAAATAACATTGCAACTACAACGCTCAAAGTAGTTTTATATTTTATTTTTCAATCTGTCAATCTACAACAACTTCATCTATAAATATAAAACATTTAGACATCACTCGTATTAGTCATACAATAAAATACAACATTGTCAAGAATGTAAGAAGCTGTCGTTAAATAAATAAAATGTTATCTAAATACATGGCATGAATGCCACATTATCTAGCAGAGGAAAAATCATAGTATTTTTTTTAAAGGAATCCCATCACAACAATTAAACGTTAGCTTTTCTTAACTTGTACAAATTGAAATGATTGTACATAAGTGATCCCACTGCTATGCACACAAGAATTACATCAATGTGTTGCAAAAATACCACAAAAGACTTGACTGATATAGCAGAATTAATCTATTTTCTTAAATAACACTGTATACTGATAGAAAAGCTGCTGCCTCAAACCTGAAATAAGAATTTAAGTAGACATGAAGTTCTGTGTAAGTATCAACACTATACAATACAGAACCTTGATAGAAAGTCTTCAGTTGTAAACACAACGGTTTTCCCTACACAACACCACACAATAGAGAACTTCATAGAAAATTGTCAAACATACATGGCATAGAAACTTGGTAGAAAAGACATTGGCAGGTTGGAATCTCAGTAAAAAAATGTATAATTTTCAACAGAGCACAGCAAAGAATCTCGGTAGAAGTGATGCAATCTTCAAAATTATACTACAAATTTACGTACATACTACACACAATAATCTCAGAAATCGATCTGTAGTATTCAACTTTATACAACAACAAATCTGTGTAACAACACTCTTCAACTATATCGATACATTCAATGCAGTTTTTCCTACAGAAAACACACAGTTACCCTAGCTGTGCTGAACTGTTTCTCTTATGTCACTCTAGAAATGACTTATGAGGAGAAGAAACACTTAAACACATCTAACTTGTATTTTTTTAATCTTTTAAGTTAAACAACATTTAGATGAAACAAATATTGCAATCTCATACATATTTTGTGAAGCATTACACAAGAAATTATATCAATTATTAAGACATAAATTTACGCTGAAAGTTGTATCACCACAAGTGGCGATCTTTCAAAAGTTTCAATCAATCAAATACTAACTATGTATGGATTGTCCAAAGCATACCAACTGGAAACATCACATACCCCAGAGGGGTAAGCAAAACCTGAGATCGGCTGTGATCTTTTCAGAACTGTTACTATGAAAACAATAAGCCTCTTACAACTTATTAATATTCCCAGTATTTTACCAGTACCTATATAAAATACATTTATATAAACAACACGTACAATGTCAATACTAAAATATTCACAATACCCGTTATATTTCGTTTTTCACTGACAACATATGCTATCACGAAGCTACCACTCGCAATGACTAGACAGTGATATATGTAACAATATGCTGCAATGCAAACAACGTAAAATCAACAGGGTCATTGCTGACTGTTAAGTTACTTTGAGGTAGTCACAAGAACAATCTGGTATACAAATTTCATCATCTCTACCATAAAGGTCTGATGTCTGTTCCGCTTCCCAGAATCAGTGAAGGTTGTAATTATTAACGTTCCAGCAACGTTAGAGATTAAACAGTTTGAAATCAATGGTTGTCTTGAAGTTGGAACTGGAAAAGTATGACTGTGCCAATCATGAAAGGATCCTGCGGTAACCCAGCTGGTCTCAGCCAAATAGACAGTCTTTAGAATCTGAATGTTTTCCTTGCAATTTGAACATTTTGATGAAGCAACTTTCAAATCAGTACAACTCATTCATTCCTGCTAATAATTTGCATCCCTGGGAAAGGAACAGACATATTGTTTTAAAAATTGCTGTGGAAGATTCACAACATGTAAGTTTCAACAATAATAACCTCTTGCAAATTTGATTCTAAAAAAATAAATAGTCAATGTGGAATCTGTCTGGAAATGTATTCTCGGTAAACATCACTTGAACTACTATCAAATGAGTTACTATAAAAAGACCTAAGTGTCAGACTTCCATGACTCTAACTCTTTTACAGTGTATTAATAAATAAAACTTTATTAAACCTGTCTATTCAACCACAATACTTAATCCACAATAACAATCCATGTATCTATTATGAACTGTACCCATGTATTGTAGCACATATATGTACATAAGAATTTAAATGTAATCGAACTAAAATATATATATATATGTGTATGTGTGTGTGACATGTGTCGTGTGTATATGATGTAATAGTATGTGGCTATTTTAATGCTGTTCTCCGCAACATCTTCCATCTCTGGAAGCAAACTTTTTCAGATTAATTCACAACCCCTCAAATGGAAGAAAATGTTTCTTTTCAAAGTTCCCCTCCAGTTGTTTAATGGTTTCACCAATTTTTTATTCATGCGAGATGTTAGAGAAATGTTATTCAATTGTCTACAACACTGTTGTGCTCAATTGATTGTTTGGAGCTACGTAAATGGTTCACTGGTTAGTTAGGGATCTTTTACGTAACTTGCCTTGTGAAAAACTACTCAAATTTACATCATAGCAAATGTCACTTAAGATTACTTCAGGACACCATCTACTGCACCCATATGTATGCAGCGCCATCTAGAGGATTGGCAGTTTTGATAGCATATCTAACATAAAATTACCACCATTTCTAAATTACTAACACCCATATTGGTTCTATATTCAACAACAGCTGTTTTCTCCTTCCATATCCAGAAAATATTGAGGACACAAATATGACACAGAATGTGAATGAACATGGGTGTACTGTTGCACTCAGTGCTGGGATCAGTGCTACATGGGTGTACTGTTGCACTCAGTGCTGGGATCAGTGCTACATGGGTGTACTGTTGCACTCAGTGCTGGGATCAGTGCTACATGGGTGTACTGTTGCACTCAGTGCTGGGATCAGTGCTACATGGGTGGACTGTTGCACTCAGTGCTGGGATCAGTGCTACATGGGTGTACTGTTGCACTCAGTGCTGGGATCAGTGCTACATGGGTGTACTGTTACACTCAGTGCTGGGATCAGTGCTACATGGGTGGACTGTTGCACTCAGTGCTGGGATCAGTGCTACATGGGTGTACTGTTGCACTCAGTGCTGGGATCAGTGCTACATGGGTGTACTGTTGCACTCAGTGCTGGGATCAGTGCTACATGGGTGTACTGTTGCACTCAGTGCTGGGATCAGTGCTACATGGGTGTACTGTTGCACGCAGTGCTGGGATCAGTGCTACATGGGTGTACTGTTGCACGCAGTGCTGGGATCAGTGCTACATGGGTGTACTGTTGCACTCAGTGCTGGGATCAGTGCTACATGGGTGTACTGTTGCACGCAGTGCTGGGATCAGTGCTACATGGGTGTACTGTTGCACTTAGTGCTGGGATCAGTGCTACATGGGTGTACTGTTGCACTCAGTGCTGGGATCAGTGCTACATGGGTGTACTGTTGCACTCAGTGCTGGGATCAGTGCTACATTGCACTGTTTTACAAAAAATGGCACTGGCTTTTTTCGCTTAAATAAACAGCATTGGAAGTAGATATAGGGCAAGTATTATAAAAATAGTACATCAATGTGGGAATTTGCAAAATGGTTGTAACAAACATGGGGTGTAACTATACAACAAACTATCTATCCATCCATCACAACAGTCAACCGTATCGATAGCCTATTATCGATAGTAAATTTTACTATAAATTTTATCGTTGATAGTACACTGAATTATCAATAGTAATGTTTTTCAGATAGTTGCCAAAACAAATCAGCAGTGCTACTTGATGTTACAATTTTGGTAAATAAGCTTTTTTAAATTAATTTCGTCATTTTACTTATTTATTAACCTAACGTCATCAATCATTAATCATAGCTGTGTTACTCTGGATTCATCATTACGATTCAAGAGAATCTAAATTTTGGATCTAAGATCACAAAATGGTACCACCCATTAATTATGGTTTGAGACTGCTTTTCCTAGCTATTCACTATTCCCGGTTATTAATGCAATAGTTGTAGCACTATCGGGACTGCATTATAATTGCAATAGTAAAACAACCCCAATAGTCACCTCTAGTTATTCACGTGTAACAGTAAAGCAATCCCCAATAGTCACCTCTAGTTATCCACGTGTAACAGTAAAACAATCCCCAATAGTCACCTCTAGTTATCCACGTGTAACAGTAAAACAATCCCCAATAGTCACCTCTAGTTATCCACGTGTAACTGTAAAACAATCCCCAATAGTCACCTCTAGTTATCCACGTGTAACAGTAAAACAATCCCCAATAGTCACCTCTAGTTATCCACGTGTAACAGTAAAACAATCCCCAATAGTCACCTCTAGTTATCCACGTGTAACAGTAAAACAATCCCCAATAGTCACATCAAATTATCCACGTGTAATGGTAAAACAATCCCCAATAGTCACCTCAAGTTATCCATGTGTAATAGTGATACGGTAAACCTCAGATACAACATATTCGCTTATAACAAATTTGACTTATATCGAATAAACGAATTGGTCCTAATTTTTTATAATACCCAATAAATTTCAGATATAAAAAATTTCAGATAAACAAACAAATTGGCTGGTCCCATTTGATTAATTGTATTCGAGGTTTACTATATATTATCGTATAAATATAGCATGTGAACATACACACTCATGTGACAACCTTGTAAGCAGAGCTCCAGATGTTCGCAAGACAAACGGCGGAGTGGAAGCGATAGAAGAGACACAACGGGGCAGCGATATGTGTAATAATGCTCCACAAGAGGGCGCCGTAGAAGTCGCGTGCGGTTGGACCGACGTCGGTGCGAAGTCGTTCGAAAAGCGTCACCCCCCAGAGGGCGATGTTGATGACTATGAGGAAGGTGATGCACTCTCGCCCGGGTTTATTGCTTCCCCGCCGTCGGCCCTCAGAGCGGTGCAACGAACAGCGGATGAAGGTCGTCTGGAAGGTTGTCTGAAGGACAATGATAGTGCAGGAGAGAAAGAGGAACATTCCCGGCCACGAATCAGCGTTGTACAGACCGGGAACAATGCTGAAGCCGCAGTAGACGTATACGCCACCTACCGACAACATCAGTAACAACTCATCGAGGACAAGCGTTTTGTTAGTGATGTGCTTCATCCTTGACATCAAAATGGTGGCTACGATCAGTGCGACAACGGCGAGGCCACACAGGGCAGCCTCTAGAGTATAGAGCATAAGTGTGGCAGTGATTATGTGGTCGGAAGTGTCAAGAAACACGAAAAAGAAGATCACGGCGATGATGGTGGAGACAAGCGTAAACAGGCCACAAAATAGTCCATAGTGAGTACCACGGCAGTCGACTTTCGTACCGATTTTAGTTTCGTCTTCTGCCATTGGGGACGCCTGCGATAACGAACACTTGGAGATGCCATACCATGTCACACAAAGGATACCTGTATGAACACAAAAGAATTGTTGAAATAATTTACAGTAACTGACACAAACCATTGAGGCTACAATCCAAGGGCTGTTATCACCAAAGTATTTCTATTTTAAACTTGTTCCTGCTGAGCATTTAATTTCTGCTGTCGCCAACTGCGACATTGTATGCAGCCGATAAAAAATTCCCGGTAAATAAAATATAACATCACAGTGGTGCCCTCTTAGATAGTGTCTCACCTCTCAACTCAACCACTGAAAAAAGTAAAAGCAAACAGTATCTAAGACGTACGCTATATAAAATAATAACTGTCGTAGATTTTAGGTTGTCCGAAAATAGATGGTCAATACAGTAACGAGTTCCAACCTTTGTAGTAGTTCCTCTACTTTATTATTATTATTACTAACACACGTAAAACGCCATATATTCAGAACCAGCCTGTACAAAGGTGCGTACACACAATATAAAACACACATGGAATAATAAGATAAGTTTAAGAAAAAATGCTAGTAAATATAAAGATAAAAATGACACAATACATTAACTAAAATACATGACACTGTTATTAAGATACTTAAATAAACAGTTATATTAAAATGTATTCAAATATCTTATATAATAAATAGGTGAATTAATTAATAAAATACATGTTCATAAAGTGTCCAAATTCAAAAACTTAAGATAACTGAATAAACAGTTATAATATATTAAAAGTAATAATTAAAATATATTGCATAATAAATAAATATATATAAAAATTACTAAAATACACATTCATAAAAATTGTCCTAAAGAAAAAACTTACCCCCCGCCACGAGACTGTACTGCACTGTGCAGGGGTAGAGATACGGGCTAGCTGCTTGCACCACATGCCCCATGAGGTCCATTTGAGGACACCTAGTGTCTGTCTCTGACGGCAAGTTCTGGAGGATTTCTGCAAACAAACAGTAAATACACTGAAAGTTCAAACATACCACAAAGTGCAATTCTGATCCTGCAAATGTTGAAAAATAAAAAATTCATGTTGCTGTAAATGTTGGTGTACTAAATTTTTAATACTGTGTTGTTAAAATGCTAAAATATAGATACAGTGGCAACCACTAACATCCAATAATTCTTAGTATATTAAACAAAAGGCCGAGCCCAATCAGCTTCTCAGTTCAAACGTCTGGATGTAACACGCTAACTACCAAAGGTAATTTTCACCATTTTCCTAACAATACTGTTGTTCTGAGAAGCAATAGATTCAGGGAGTTCCCGGGGAGGGAGGATTGTAAAATTACCACTGGAGCAGGTGGAATATCGAGACAGACATGCAGAGAAATATCAAAGCTGCAGGAAAAGACCACAGATTAGACCGAAGGACTGTGGCAAGAGGGATTTGCGAAAGACGGAGGCAGATGAAAAGTGGAGAGGGGGCTGCTGACAGGAAGCAGTGGAGAGAGGGGGCTGTTGATAGGGAGCATTGGTGAGAGGGGGCTGCTGATAGGAAGCAGTGGCGAGAAGGGGGCTGCTGATAGGAAACAGTGGAGAGAGGGAGCTGCTGATAGGAAACAGTGGAGAGAGGGGGCTGCTGATAGGAAACAGTGGAGAGAGGGGTCTGCTGATAGGAAGCAATGGAGAGAGGGCTGCTGACAAGAAGCAGTGGAGAGGGGGCTGCTGACAAGAAGCAGTGGAGAGAGGGGACTGATGATAGGGAGCAGCAGAGAGGGGCGGCTGTTGATAGGAAGCAATGGAGAGCAAGAGCAGAAAGAAAAACAGGATCTAACCTAACTGTACAACAGCGAACGAGGAGGAACAACAAATTAACTTATAAATTAACCTATAAATTACCAGGAAAAAAGAACACATTAACTTTCAAATTAACTTATAAATACAAATGAAATGTAAATGCTATGATATAATTACATTGCTTAACATGCACTTCAAAGACATTACATTTCTCAAATGTATTTACACATTGCAATTAGCAACATTGCAGCCAAGTACCTGAATCATGCGTGTAGTTTCCGACAGGTGGCTCCACCGTAGGAACAATCAGAAATGTGGGCGCTGCACTAGTACTGGAATGCGATGACACAACCTCAGTATGGTGCCCGCTGGTGACCTCCCTCACCGTTTCCATGACAACGACCCTGAGCCACACACAGGCATTGGTCGCAGCCATGTGCATGTAGGCAAAATAAGCAGCCAGCGTGTGTTTGTGCAAGCAAGCCTATAAAACATGGCGAAGCAGTGGAACATGCATCTGATCAAATATAACATTATTAATTCATGTACAAAAGTTAAACTAGTTAGCCAGCTGGTTTATCCAACTGTGAATCCGGTCCATTCATGTACAACTATATAATGCGTGACTGGTTTAATATTAATTATATATGTTCATAGTTGTTCTGACAATGTTACCTAAACTCGGCGTTCGAAATAGCACTTGTCCGTAAGTAAAATTACTCTACATGGTTATCCGGTGGACAAGTGAAAATTTACATTAAATAGTGACATGTGCAACATTGCAAACTGTTTATTTGAGGAAATTCAAACGTAAATGAAGTTCGCTAGCAATCGCGCGCGTTCCAATTTTGTTAGTGTGTCGGCGTCTTGTCATTCCGCCGCCAGTGTGTTGTACGTCAGTGTCCGACCGAATTTAGTGCCTGCGTTAACAGGGTCATCCGCTGAGCGCACCGACCTAGCTCTGTCATACGCGTAGGACAGACTCCGCATCAGCCATCGTTGATCGAGGCTGTATTTCACACAATCGTAAATCGTTCAGTTTGGCCGACGTACAACTTGCTCCCACTGACGGATCATATTTTTTGATGATCTTTGGAAACAGTAGACTTTGTATCGCTACGTGTTATTTGAATAATTGTATAGTTTTAACCATTATTACGCCTAACCCACGCGGACTCGGCAGTCTTCCAAGACCAAGTCAGAACTTACTCGTTAGCCGATCCAGATCGGTGACAATTTTCAAAACTTGTAACTGGCTCTCCAGTAAATATATGGTGCTGGTTGATAAACGGAATATTAATGAAATTTCAGAAGTGTTGTTGTATCTATGTAACATTTATTTTAACCAAAAATTGTGAGTTTTCGAAACCGAATTATGCAAGACGCGTGGCCGGGGACGGGATGCCAACCGCCGTTGACATGTCGGCTTCCACCAACTACGGCGGTCTGCGCGCGGCAGCAATGTTACGACGTAACTAAATCTATAAATAATTTTCCGCCTGGTAAATGTAATTCAGGCACCGTTAAAACTGTTTTATTATCATTGAAATGGTAATTTAACATTTAGGAAAAAATATGCGTTTGTTTGCTGATAATCAATATTGAATATTACCTTCGTTTGTAAAATACAAAACTTTTTTAATATTGAAGTTCATAGAGGTTTAACAAAATATTATCAGATTATATTATAGTTTATTATGATTTTTGTGACATTTCCTGGCTTTGCATTGGTTGTGTTCCTGGTTCAGTGACGTCTTCAATGACAAACTGATGCCAACATTTTACAGCAGTGTTATACGTTGATATATATATATATATAATTATATATACCATATTAAAGATAAACAGTTTTTGCAACATTATAAAACAAATAGCAAGGAAAACAATTGTCTTCTATCAGCATCACTAAAATATTGATATACACCATGTAACGTGTCTACTTTTAATATTCGTGATGAATAATAATGGACCGGAAAATAGTTGCAACTATAATTTTGCAATTTCAAAATTTGAAGATTAAATCAAATTGTGTCTTTGATCACAAGTCACTCATATGTACATGCAACGAAGCAGCAGGAACACTGTGTTAGTTGTCATAAAAATAAGACAGACTGTTTTATGGTGTTTTCCGAAGCTTCGAATCCCCTTGACAACCACTCGGACAAGTTAAAATTTTGGCGGACAAGTAGATTTTAAAACTTACTTGTCCGGCGGACAAGTAAATATTCTGACTTATTTCTATCGCTGGAACACCATGATGTTTTCTCTTAATTCGAACACACTATTGCAACACGCCATGGTAAACAGTTCAAAGAGCAGAATCGCTAAACTATATACAAAAGCGCAAACGAGCTAGCATGACGTAGTGGATATTCATAGACTTGCTTTTTTTGCAAAATGAATTTGGATTATCGCGCACAATTACCCATGCATATAATACACAAAGTAGCAGAAGGGCGTTTCACTTCAGGCTTCACCTTATGCATTTTTACTGTAACCATTTGACATTACCTATACTGTGCATAAGGAAAGAAGTTTACAATCAAGTTTCTCTGTCCCTAAATTTACACAGGGTAGATACCCAAATGACATCTGTGGCAATACTGAACATAGACTACAACTACATTTGTGTGATCTGTATTTCACTCTAATTGTACTAGCAGACGAGCCTAGATAATTGGCAGTGGCCTACAGCCATGTCCGATTATTTTGTTATTCTGTCATCATCTATGGTTCTCGCAGCATGCAATTCTCAAAGGTATCATTTGATAGGGCTGTAATAATACAATACGTCATGATATTGCAATATAAGATATGATATGTATTATGACAATGAAGCATTGTTTTATAATACAAAAATTATTTGCACCGCATTATACAGCTCTAAAAGAAGGTTTAAATAAAACTATTTGATACCCATATGCACCCACTGTGGTACTGACATGTAGCAGTTATGCCAGATGGCTAGACTAGAAATGGATTCGATCGGGTGCTTATGATGTAGTTTCAACTTTCAACATAACAATACGTTGGAAAATGTGTTTACATGCATTGCATAACAATCATGAGTCTTGTAAAACTAATATTGCAGTGTGAGAAAAGCAGTGATTCACTGATGCATTAATTATCACAGCCATAATGTTTGATATAAGAATCTGTTGCAGCACACTGTAACGTACCGTGGAACTGAGAACAATCGTGTAGAGCTGAACAAAGGTGAAGGTCAGTTGAAGAACGGACCGAATGACCTCAGTGATGTCCAAACACGGTGACATGATCCCGCCTTCAAAGAGCTGACCGAAAGCCAGGCCTTCTTGTATCATTGCTCCAATCCCAAAACCTGAACAGAGAAAGCAACATTTTTATCTTAAAACATATTCATTTATGCAGGTTTACTTCCAATGATAAACTGAATTAGGAATTTAGGACACTTTTTGTGAATGTATAACTTATTTATTACTTACTTATGCCCCTCATTCCATGAGGAGCATAGGCCATCCACGACAACTCTCCAGCGCTCTCGACTTTTGGTGGTCCTCTCAATATATATTAATTATTTATTATATAGTTTTTAATAATCCTAATATATCACAGCTTTTTTGTATTTTAGAAAGTATCTAATAGAATAGTTTGTCCAATGAGTTCATCAATATTAACTCTTTTTATCCCAACTATGACTTTTCACGTAGGTGCATAGGCCTATCGAATTACCTCAAGAAAATGTACACATATTGCTACGACACCACAAGATGTTTGTACGTGTACTTGGCCGGGACACTTCCAATTTATATACGCTTGTCAGTTGAAAGTTTTGACAGTGAATTTGAGCGGTTTAAGTAAACAAATACTACGCTAATTTTCATTTTTTGCACCAAGTGGCCGACGCCATTGATGCTGTGCATGGTGGTAGTGATGTTCGTGCATTTGCTGATGATTCGGACAATGTTTTGGACTGTAATTCAACGGGTGTTTTCACTCGATCGAAGTCAAGTACAAGTTGGTAATGATGTTTATGACAGCAACATGTACTTGAATTTGAAAACTCAGAGTCAAACGGTGGTACTTATTTAAATGGTTTTTACGGACGCAGAGGATGGCTGGTCAACGCTTTTGTGGTTAGAAACGTTGCAGGTCAAAAGCTTATACTACCATCTGAGGCCAATTTACACAATTACATTTGGTATCAACGGAATCAGGACTTCATTCCGAAGATTTCAATAACTGATACTAGCGGTCAAACATTTACTATAATTGTCATAATGGCATCTGAAGTTGACTGTCGGTAATTCTCTTAAGTTTGTATGACCTCAAACAACAGACCGGACCGACCGACCAGTCCAGTCCGGTCTGGTTTTTATAAATGTTTGAGGTCATACAAACTTAAGAGACCGGACCGGACCGGACCGGACCAGACCATGTCAGACCTACAATGACTATAACTGACGTTGGGGAAAGTTTTCAAGTTTATACAATTATGACGTCATGCAGTTGGTGTCAGTCAGTGTTGTGGATACGCTGCAGTAGAGGGAGTTTGGTTGGGCGAAAAATGCCAGTGTATGCCGGCTTATTTGGACTTACCAATTGCGCCAAGCCTCAGATAGAAGCTGGCTGCATGAGTGTCATTGTTCTGTCTCCGAGACCACCGGCGGAGAATAGAGCCTTCGATAGGTACGTGGTTTCTGGTGAGTGCGTCCTGCAAGGGCGGCCGCCCCATCACGACCAGGCATACGTACAGCAGGAAGAATATACTCATTCCAAACAGATAGACAAAGAACCACTGAAACAAAAGAAAGTAAAGGTAAGTGTGTTATCTATTAAGTTGTAATAGTCATTACTTTTCATGTGTGTGCGTGCGTGCATGCATGCATATGCATGTGGATGTACATGCATCTATGATGGCTGTGTGTGCAAGCATATGCACATATATTTGCTTGTGAGCATGAAGCAGACAAACACCACCTGTGGTAACCTCAGTACCTCAAACACATCCAGCAGTAGCACTGGTTGAGGCTTGGAGACTTCAGCGACTGAGAGAACAAGTCCAGTCACCACCAGCAGCACCGCATACAAACAGCTGAGTGTCCCAAACAAACTGCTTCTGCAAAGGAAAAGAGAATATAGAAATTGCACAACAATGTTGTCTCAAGAAATATGCATGAGATACAATTCCCCCACATCATGTGCAGTCATACAAATTTATACTGAGAATAACACTTTGACCACATCATTGCCTTGTGGATTACATAGAGTGATAGACCTCTGACTTACCATCTGTGTATTAATAAAATATATGAATACGTGCATGGAAATAAGCCTACTTGTAAACATAATTGTTTGAAATATCCAATATGCATGGGATTTACAGAGAGCCACATAAGATGGAAGCCAGACGTATAAGTCTTGCATCAAATACATGAGATTTGCTTCCCAGAGAAGTCGAGCTGGTGTTTGACTGAACGGGTCTGCCAGGGAATAAAGTGTAACGAACTTGAGCAGTCCTGAGGACTGGATACTGCACCATAAATATAAGAACTTATCTTATCACTTGGAGGTTGTGAGATTGATGCCAAACACTGACTGAATATAAATTAGTGGTAAAACTCTACATAACTAAAAATTCCCTCTTGATTCATTTACATAATACAGGATTAGTTAGAAAGGATTCCTTACCCAACTTGTATGCCAGTCCACATCTGATCTACCTGACAGATTCCCTGGGTGGACATTGTAGGCAGAGGGGGCAGTACCTCGATGGGGACATCAGTGGGTGAGGGCGCTGAGGACAAAACACAGTAACATTCAATATAAAAATACAAACTGTAAATGCTTCACTTCAATATCATGATTTATGGACTACCACTCGAAAGAAACTAATTTCAGGTAATGAAAATTGTCATTTCACATAAAATAATAAGTTCAGTTATATATTAACTTCATAACTTGTAGCTGAATTAATTATTTTATCATAATGCATTCACTCATTACAAAATATGTTAAATTAAAGTTTGTGATTTATTTTACAGCTTTTAATTAAGTCAAACTTTGTAAAAAAAATTACACTCTGCAATTTGTTTAGGACATTGCAAATTTGTTTGTGGTCATGACTGTACAGAGCGAATGGTTTGTTATATGCAAATTATCCACACTGTGGATTTGGAGTTTAAACTTTATAAAGAGCGTGTAGCTTTGTTCAAATCATTGACATAACTGAAATTGACCATTAGCTGGGAAACTCGCAAAAAAGAAGATCTAGTGTTATGCCAGACCACGTTGGCAATTCCTTACCAAATATTAACTGGGTCCAGTCGAAAAGAATATAATAGTTGGTATAATGCTTGACCTAGTGAACACTAGTTAGTCAATCTAGGATTTTGTGAAATTACACTAAAATGGTGGACAAAAATTAAAATTTTTGTTTTAATTAATGCAACTGTAATTTAATTAATTTGAAAACAGACAAATGGTGGAAAAAAGACAAAATAAAAAATACTTTAATTGTATTTTAAATAAACTTGTCTGGGAGCACAAGAGATGTTGCGTACCACAGCTGCCATTCCTGACGGTAGGTTCAGAGACAGCCACAGTCTCCACTGCTGCACTCCCCTCACTTGCCATGCTCACTCGCAGCGCAACGATCCTGCGACTAGGGGACGTCACTGACTGGAATGACTGCGGCTTTGGAGGTACAGTCGGCTTGTTGGCAGTCTGAGACTGTCTTGAAACCCAACTACAAAATAATCAGCACAGAAAATGTCTGATTGTGGAGGAATATTAAGATACATTAGTATTGTTTGTTGAAGATGGCAGATTGAGAAACTCTTTGAATTTTTGAAAATTTCCATGTTAGGTCCCTTTGAAGTCCTGACAGGTGTGTCTGCATTTATTGTAATAAATGTACAATAAGACATGAATAAATAACTTTTTTCAATCACAACATTTTGAAAAATTATGTTATACAATAATAAAAAAGATTTTTTATTTATTTAAAGGTATACAATACTCTTACGTGTCAATTAAAGACACCTGTGTTCATTGAATAATTCATAAAATGTGGAGGCAAGGGAAGCTTTGAAATGTTTTCACTTGTGTATTGTACTTGTTAATATCAAAACATTTAACTGGAAAAATCTGTCTATAAAAAAAATGTAGCTTCAGTGACAATGGAGTGTGAAATATGATTTCTACGAGCAATTCTGAAAAAATACGCAGAACAAGGTTCTACAATAAGAAGCTAGGGCTAGGTTAGGGCATGCAACAGCCAATAACATTCAAGTTCAACTTCAAGTATGACATACTACAGTGTACTTAATCATGACATAAGTTTGCCTGTTGCAACACATTTGTCGTAAACAAGACGTTGCTTACTCTTGCGTATCCGACAATGTGGAGTCCGAGTCGCTATCGCTGGCGGCGTCTCGATCGACCGGCGGCATCAGGTGCTCGTCGTCGTCACTGTCCGTGCTCTCCTCCTCGGCGCGGTGGCGACGGGAAAGACGCCTCTCGTCCGGGAAGTCCGCCCCGCCATCGTCGCCCGAGCCCGTTTGTCTTTGGCGCCGCTGCTGCTGTTCAGCGGGCGCTCCTCGGTCAACGTGGATCACCGTTGTGACGCTGCCTTGTTCATCCGACGACGTCGAGCCGTACATTTCGTGTGATCCCCGTGTTTCATCCATTTGCGCCAAACGCTAAATCGTCGTCGCCGCAGACAAAAGAAACCCGTAATAAGAAGCTCCTCCCTCGACCGCCATCGTTTTCCCCAGGCACTGGTGTTTTCATCACGTGGTACAACAAATTACATGGTGGCGCCATCTTGTGAATAATTCTGAATTAGTAGATATTTTACTCAACAGTGCAGGCGACATGTTAAGCCAGCGTTCCTTCTATTAGTTCTAAGAAATATGACATCTCAGGGGTGTGTCCAGATAGTGTAGTTTGGGAGGCGGGGGGGGGGGGGGGGGGGGGGGGGGCACCCGCCGTAACTTTAAGCTTCTCCGCTGTATGCGGCTCGACTGGTGCTGGTGACACGGAAGACGATGGGAGGTGGGAGGAGGGGGCATTCAAAAAGGTGCACGGGCACGCAAAATTCTAAATGTCTAGGGGGGCACGTAGCCCCAGTCTCCCGTAGATACGCCTATGCAGGCTCGGTGTTACACACTGGCATAGACTGCCCAAATATGGTTAAAAGGTCTTCGTGTGTTTGGGGTTCTCACACACAGAACATAGGCGTGCCTGGGGGGGGGGGGCACAAGCCCCTTAGACGTTTGGGATTTAGCGTGCCCGTAGACCTTTTTGAGTGCCGTTTGTCTTTGGCGCCGCTGCTGCTGTTCAGCGGGCGTCCCTCGGTCAACGTGTATCACCCTTGTGGCGCTGCCTTGTTCGTCCGATGACGTCGAGCCGTACATTTCGTGCAATCCCCGTGTTTCATCCATTTGCGCCAAACGCTAAATCGTCGTTGCCGCAAACAAAAGAAGCCCGTAGACCTTTTTGAATGCCCCCCATCTTATTCCGATGTCACCAGCACCAGTCGAGCCGGATACAACGCAAAAGCTTAAAGTTACGGCTAGAGCGAAACATTTTCTACACAATTTGGTTCGGCTGTGACCGTACCCCCTAGACCATTGGAAATGTGCCCCTGTTTAGGTTATAATAAGCTGAACTGTCGAGCCGAGCGATAAGCTGAAGATACGGCGGCACGAGAGGACGGTAGGGAACTAGGAGGGGGCCTATACCTTTATAATTTGTCAGCACTATGCCTCTGCTAGACTGGTGTATGTGCTCCCTAGACCCCTTTGTGTGCCCCGGGCCCCCAGAACGTTCTGAAAACTTATGAACGTCGCGCAAAAAAAAATCCGACAGCACCCCGTACCGTCTTCCTACTCGTCTGCGACGGCGGAGTGGTGGTGAAGCTCCGGCGGAAAAACAGCACCCCCACTCCCCGGCTTCCGAAGTCCGTGCATGCGCGCATGCGTGTGTGTGTGTATGCTGTCTATAAAATAACATGAATTATTAATATTAGAGTCTATATTGGCCAGTCAAAGGTAAATCATACCACCTGAGGGCACCGCACAAAAATCTTTCAACCACAATGCAGAACCGACCAGGCGTGAATCCGGGGAGTGGGCCGTGACAGCGTACGCTCCCCGTTTTGTTTGAACGGACATCAATGCGGGTGGATGGCGGTGGTTGGATTGATGTCTTGTGCGGATCCAAGCGTATGGGACGCGGTCGTGCCTCCCGGTTTGGCCACAGGTGGTTGCAAGTGTAGGATTTGGGTGAGCCCCAGGGGGTGATGTATGCGCCAACCAATGACCAATTCCTAGATCAGTCCGGCCAACATTGTGCATTTTTTATTCTTCCCATTTAGGCAAATTTAATTATCCACCTTACGTCCTTCAAGACGTAAACAATGATCGAGATGACGCTAGTTAGTACTAGGCCTTTTCTACTCATGTAGATGGCTTTAATGACGTTGGTTTCGTTTAGTACATAAACATCGATCTTTTTATTGCACCTAAGCTCTTCTGTTATGCCAGTCTAAACTTTAAACCTCAACGCACTGCGCAAACAGCGACAAACTCCGCTGCGCAGCGCTCGGGCTATAGCAGACGACACAACTAGATCCTTCCTCCACACCGCCGCGCTGAAGAGCTACAATTCGCGCGTCAACGACCCAAAACCATCGGCGTCGCGCGAATACCGGAAGTTTCACTCAAGCGTATCAACCCCGTGGGGTGCACGTAGTTTCGACGCAGTTAAGTGAACAAGTTTTTAGCAGCCGCCTCAAATGAGGCCGAAGTAAACCCAGACCAAACACGGGTAAGTTCGCCGCCGCACGTTTAACTGCCAGCCTGACGCATCTCGATCGCTCGCGTCTTCGCAGCATCTTACCATCGGCTGCTGAAGCCTTGGTTGATGCGTCGCCTGCTCTACTCTAGTTTGGACGCTTAGGCTTAGCGGCGGGTGGGGCGTGTCCTGTCATTTGAACCTAGCGGCACTGGCCTCTCGTACCTGGCCACACTTGTGGCCAGACAGTAATTATAGCTTAATTGCTGGCGGTGAGTGAAAGCAATCACAGGTTAATTGTACTACGCGTTCGTGTCTACTCTCCGGACGCGTATGTATTGTTCGTTGAATTGTGAAGGAAGATCACACCCAGTCGTGTTTGGAGTACATTGCGTTGCGAAGGTGTTTTCTGCATAAAAGTGCTGAGACGAGTTTGATTGTTTTGGGAGTGACACATTAGCAGGTATGTTGGAAGTACGTGTGATCAGGTTTATTTGTCTTAACATGTTGTATTGTGAGCAGTTGTCGTTTACGTAGCGCCACACATAGGCCTTACGCTCATAGGTCCTATACAAGCTCAAGCAAGGGGCCAAGGTCATTGGTTAAGCAGTGTAGGGCTTAATTTAGTACACTTAGTTATACCTTTAGCAACTTTTCATCCTTCTAGTCAATGAAGACATTCTTGAAATTGTTGGCTAACAACTGCTGTTTGTGGGTCAGAAACCTCTTCTCATAATTTATAACACTGGTAATAAAACAGTTATATATATATATGGCATGTTCACAATGTCCTTTGCCCAAGTTGGATAAGGATGTGCAATTTTAGTTTTCTTAATATTTCTGAGATAATAAATCTCTGTACTTCTGAGATGAAGATTTATCAAGGTTTGACCACAGTTTGTTTATGAATGTTGGTCAACATCGTGTGGTGTGCCGACTATAAACTACACTAAAAGCAGTTTCATTGATTCATGTGTTTGTTGTGGTGACAAGAACCCATGATGGCTTAAACCATTTAATGCTCATATCATATCCAGTTGATTATACATGTACTTATTTCTCATTTGTATTGTTTCCAAGTGGGTCAACCGATTGCTTCCAGTTCCAGCCAATTACTTTGTCCAAGGTCCAATGCTACTTTCTAATTAAGCAACACAACATCTTGCTTTTTTATTTCTGTATCTTATACTAATGTCAGGCACCTACAGGTCTACATCAAGTTACATGCAGTAAATCAACTGTAAATTAACACAATATTACCCTCCTGGTGCAAGCTAAATGCCACTCATTATTGCAATTAAGTTTTTTCGTTGGCTGAATACAAAGAACGGCCAACTATGCAAAGGACATGGAAATAAGCTACAAAGCTGTTGAGTATTCATTACAGTGGTTTTTCAGGCCGTCTTTCAATCTGTGTCAAAATTTCACATGTAAACCGCCATGCAGCAGTTAGTGTGATATTGCCACAGTATCAAACGATACAAATAAATACATCTAATGTAGCAATCCATCGTGTGGGCTTGTGTGAAACCTTAAAGCATTTTAACTACAAACAGGAAGAGTTATGTTCATTTTTTTAACAATTCTAACTACAATAATAGTGTATTGTTTTAAATATTTGTTCAGTAATATTTAACTAACCAATACTGTCTGTTTTTTAATCCATTTAAAATATTTTTTTAACTTTTAATGTAACTGTTGACAATTTAAATTTAACTGAAATTAACAGGATTTAACAAACTATGAAGAACTGCAAAAATGTATCGCAATGTTTAATGTAAAACAGTATGTGGATTAACAATCATAGAGACAATGGGATTAAGAGATGATCAAATACAAGATTTAGAACGTGTGTGAAAACGTCGATACTTGCAATTTTATTCTCAGTAAGCCAGTCGTTACTTACCATATAAATATGCCTATACTGTCCATTGCCATTGCACCCTTCATTATAAGCAGTATTGGTGTTCTTATCTCGTCTCCTCATTCCATATGGGTCACTGCACAAACAACATGTGTTATCAGTGTAAAACATAACTGAGGTATGCAGACACTGCATATATCTAACTCGCAACTGCTGGTATTTGTGTACACAGTAAATTCAACAGATATTTTGTTTAGAAATTATTTTTGCAGAGACTTGTCCACTATGGTTGTTTTGATTTAAAACAGGAATAGACACAAGGTGCAAAAGTTAAAATGTGGTGAAGGTGTAGATATTTTTCATATCGATATCTTCTTTGTGATATACCTATGACAGGTGACACTAACATGACATCAGATTGCCATCTAGGACAAACAAGATCAATTTTGACAGGTGTGCAGAGGTAATTGGTCAGACTGGACAGTTGTGGACAATTAACCCATTATACAATGGAAGGTCAAGTCAAGAGTGGCTGCTGGGGAGGGGAAGCAAATGTCAACAGATGCAGTTGTAAAATGTGAATTAGATTGGTCCATTTATTCCACCTAACAGCTGTATAAGTGTGCATTCCAACTAGGACTTCGTTGTCAGAAATTTTTTAGTTTTGAATTAACAAACTCTGTCTCGGCCTCTTCGTCACAGCCCGGCTGATTAGACTGTTCTATAACCAATATACCAAGTTTCTACTCATCGTGTGCCCATCTTGTTCCTTGTTCTTCACATTGCACGATAACTGTGAAATAGTTGAGCATTATTCTTCATTTCACAAGTTAATTTCTATGCGGATGTGCTGTTGTTTACGTGTATCCTTATCTAACCGGAAGTATTCGGTGAACTACGGTGAAAAGATGCGCGCAGTGAGACACGTAGCGTCGAAACAAGGGAGAGGTTAATCCAGGGTATTGTACATACTTATGAGCACATTCACAAGGTTAATCCAGGGTATTCCACATACCTATGAGCACATTCACAAGGTTAATCCAGGGGATTCTACATACCCATGAGCACATTCACAAGGTTAATCCAGGGTATTCTACGTACCCATGAGCACATTCACAAGGTTAATCCAGGGTATTATATATACCTATGAGCACATTCACAAGGTTAATCCAGGGTATTCTACATACCCATGAGCACATTCACAAGGTTAATCCAGGGTATTCTACATACCCATGAGCACATTCACAAGGTTAATCCAGTGTATTTTACATACCCATGAGCACATTCACAAGGTTAATCCAGGGTATTATACATACCCATGAGCACATTCACAAGGTTAATCCAGGGTATTCTACATACCCATGAGCACATTCACAAGGTTAATCCAGGGTATTCTACATACCCATGAGCACATTCACAAGGTTAATCCAGGGTATTTTACATACCTATGAGCACATTCACAAGGTTAATCCAGGGTATTCTACATACCTATGAGCACATTCACAAGGTTAATCCAGGGTATCCTACATACCTATGAGCACATTCACAAGGTTAATCCAGGGTATCCTACATACCTATGAGCACATTCAAAAGGTTAATCCAGGGTATTCTACATACCTATGAGCACATTCACAAGGTTCACACAGTCGAGACAACGGACTCAGCAAAGGTCCTACTAAAAATTATGTTGAACCAAAATTACCTCTCCTGGGTGATTCTGTGTAACAGTACAGACCACATTGCTTTAATTTTTCACATGTCTGTAATGTTGTATTGGCTATTTAATTGGCATCAGTGATATAATAATCATATTTCTCTGTACACAACCATTCAAAAGTATACAAGTAATTGCGATCTTGCTAGCCTCAGATGGTTTAGGCGTGTGTGAAAAAGGGTGCTTTTATACAAGTGGCGTGCTTTTGGTTAACCTGTGTTTGTTATTCTTGGTATGCGCATTCTTGGTGTGCTCCGACTGGGCCTGTAATCACTGACACTGCATTCAATCTGTGCCATATACCCGGCGAGCGTCCGGGTCACCAGTGTAGATCTTGTCTCACTTTCGCAATGGGACGAACTGCACAGGTTAACGTCAGATCATTGTGTTGCCTTGCTCTGTGGTTACAACATTTTACCCTGAGGGGTAACTATACCACCCCACGGTGGTTGCCAAGCAATATGCTCTGACAGATGAAGTTTGCTTGTCCACATCTGTCATAAGTACCCAGTAATAGGAATTGCTCTGTTCCAGCTCTGTAATCAAAACTGACAAGGGAAAACCACCTTCTTTTCAATAACTATTAAAGTCATACATCCAAAACTGACAATGCAAATGTTATTTAAATGTTATATTAATTTAAGTGGACCACCACCTTTTAAATAGGATCATCAAGTTGAGGGCGTTGCAGACCTACAATGGTCGTATTTACGGGTCGTATTTACGGGTGGTAATTATTGGCATGAAATGCTCAATCTGTTTTACCTTGTCCCATTTGCAATCTTGGTTGGGGGACCATGCAAGCATTCTCAGCATGACCCTCTTCGAAGAGTGATTCCAGGAAGTTGCTGTTAGCCCCACCTGCCTCTGCTATAGCTGTGTTTTGACGGGCTGTGAGCCGTCTCTAAGCACAGTGGAACTCACTATTACGGCCACCATCACGGCAGGGCAAAAGTGACCTGAATAGTGAGGTGACCTTATTAGTGCAACTGATTTCCTATATTTTGCTGTTACACAAAATTTGGGAATGTCCCAGTGTGACCTTAATTGTGAGGTGACTGTATTACCGAGGTGACCTTAAAGTGTGGTTCTACTGTACTCAAGGTATTCTTTTGAAGTACACCTTTAGGAAAATAAATTAATACTTGAACCTTTAGACCGCATCGTCTCACACAACTGTTTTTTCTCTAAGTACCAAGTTAAAAAACGTGTAACTTTGCATACGTTAAATTTAGCACCATATTGTTGGTGTCATTGAAAAGCAAGTTTTCTTCTCTTTCACATGGTATAAATAACTATAAAAAGATCTACAGTGGAATGAGACCCATTTCATGTTGGAGGGCCACATATTTCTACCATTGTGTATAGCCAGCTACCTACTGACATCAGTGACACGGCTGACTGATCTAGGGCAGTCAGACACTATATGTTGGCCATGCATCAGATAGAGCAATGCTTGTCTTGTGCACCTAATCTTATACATAAGAAGTTGTCGCTTGCCATTTTTCTTCCTGAAGTCATGGGGAGGTTGGCATCAGTACTGGCCTGTGTTTGTTTTCCTTCTATCAATGATATCACACTCGTCTTCTCCAGCACCCGTCTCCACTCCCCTCTATCTCTCACTATCATTCTCCACTCTGATTCCAAATCTGCCAAATTTCTTCACACATTCCTATCCCCCCAGATCCCATCTGCTTCACTCTGAGGGCAGCTGCACAATTTGTGACAACACCATAGGCCTCGGGTTTGGCAAACATGATGGCAATTGGCAAGGCTAGTAGACCTTGTATTTCATAGATTTTTGAGGCACCAAATATAAGACAAGGCCAGATTGTTGGGTCAGTAATGCTATACTACATGCAGTGCCACCTATGATCCATAAGAGGAGATCGTAGTACAGTGTACTCAGTTGTACCCAGCTTGCCAAAATAAAACTTAGAGAGTGAGTATAGAAAAGAAGGGCGAACGCATACAACCTGATTTTGAATATTTTCTCAGACAGGCTGCAGGATAACAGCAGTGTTGTTCTATTATCAAACCCTAAATATGCCTCCTAAGGTATGAGGAATGCTTAGGGTATAATGGACAGAAATAAAATGTGTTGAAGACACCCTAAGAAGAATAAAGAAAGCTCATGAGCAAATTAAGAAAGAACATGCAGGATTTAATGGCCATGTGATCAGAAAGCAACATTTAGAACATGACGTGACAACAGGAAAGTTTGAGGGGAAAAGATGCAGAGGACACCAGAGAATATAAATACTTGATAGTCAGACAACCTGGTTTGGAAGGAGCGTGACACAGCTTTTGCAACACATAGAACTGAGGGGTTTGGAGGGCCATGACTGCCAGTTCCTGCAACAGACATAGCAACTAGAAGAAGAAGACATGAAGATGAACAAATGAGTCACTCATCTGATTCAAACGCTGCCTGAATAGAAACTGTGATGGAATCATGTGATTACATTGTGTGTATTCAT